>VMKM01001542.1:0-132416 GCA_008360985.2 Macquaria ambigua | reverse complement strand
AGGGGGGTTTCTGAGCTCCCGACGCCTCACGGGTGGGAGAGACTCCGGGGAATTCTGAGCTGCAACTTCCCTCCTCTAACGGCGCTCGCTTGAGGAAGAGCTGCTGGAAAAAAGGGGTGGTTTCGAAAAATGCGCTCTGGTTATATTTTTATACATTCTGCATGATTTCACTCAAAGCACTACCAACCCCCCCCCCCCAAACACATTTAAAATAAAAAATAAGGAAGCAGCTGCCATGTGAAACTGTGGGGGCGAGTCAGAAGTTGTGTATGTGGGAACCTGCAGGGTGTCGATGTGTGACTCAGGCTTTGGTTCAGGTGTGCCTCGTAAAATGAAACCCAGGCAGTGTTTTTATCTTTCATGTGCAGGGCATGACTAACTGCTGAGTCTCAGCAGTGTGTGTGTGTGCAGGTGTTGCTGCAGTTCAGTCAGAGTGTGAGTGTGTGAGTGTGTGAGTGTGTGAGTGTGTGTGTGCGTGTGTGTGTGTGTGTGTGTGATCAGCACAGCCTCATCCAGCAAATGAGCGATCATCTGCAGTGCTGCTGATGAACATTTGATATGTTGAATATGTTTTCTTTCTGAGAGCTTGATGAGAAGATCAAAACCACTCTCATCTCATCGTCCGTTAAATGTAAAGCTACAGCCAGGAGGTGATTAGCTTAGCTTAGCTTAGCTTAGCATAAAGTCTGGAAATAGTTGCTAGCCTGGCTCTGTCCAAAGTTCAAAAATCCACCTCCACTGTTTAATGTGTACACAAACAGGAATGTAAAAACGCCAATTTATGGTTTTGTATGTATGTGTATAAATGTAAAACTATTTCTATAATCATTTAAGTCATTATATTGATCAAAAATGCCAAACATTCATTGCTTCCAGCTTCTCAAATGTGAGGATTTGCAGCTTTTTACTGTCTGATATCATTGTAAATCAATTATCTTTTGAATTTTCTTTTGACAAAATCAGGGAAATTGTGATGTCCAGTTTTTCACATTTTAATAGACTGAACCCTTAAAGGCAACATACACAGGCTGCGTCAAAACACCAGCACTGTTTTTTCTGTGAGCGCACGCCGGCGGTGAGTTGATACACATCAACTCCTCCATCATACGCCACATTTTCCATCATCGGCCTGCAGCAGCTCATCATAGAAGCAGAAATTCTGATCACATTTGCTCCTCGAGTCGGCTCGTGTACAGTGACCTCCTTCTCTTTGTCTGTTCGGCACATCTGGTGTGCGCTGACGTGTGTCTTCTGACGTGACAGTGAAAAAAATAGTATAATCATGAATGAAAATAACCATGAATGAAAATGGCTGGAGTTGGGCGATATGACTGTACATATCATGAGACAGTAGAGAGATTTTGGGACAGGCTTTTGGCTTTTGTTGGCAACGTTGTTAATTAATGAGCAGGACTGCTTCGTGGTGTTATTGGATTTACAGGATTTTTGTACTTTGATTTGTCAGGAGTTTAATTCACAGGATGTGGCCATTTTATCTGTGAACAGTTTCTCAGGTTTACCTAATAAAGTGGACACTGAGTGTATATTAGAGCTGAAACTATGAGTCGATTAATCAATAATTCGATTGACAGAAAATGAATGGACATCTTCCACTATTTTGTGAAGTTTTATAGACTAAAGATGAATCGATTAATTGAGAAATTGATCTGCATATTAAGCGATAAGATAATCATGACTTGCATTCATACTCAGCAGTCTCTCTTCCCTGTGTGTTGATGTGGAGGCGGTGCTGCGTTCAGGTGCAGGTTAACCCTGTGTATGTCACACCTCTCAGTGGCTTCTCCTATTAGCGCCTTCATTAGTCCCGCCCGCTCGCCCTACAGATAGGATCAATGCACAGAACGGTTAGATGAGTATTTATAGCCTCTGCGGGGGCGCCACAAGTAGGTTAGCTGCTAATCTGATGTTGACAGTGTGTATGTGAGCGAGTTGCAGAGGAATTAGAGACCTGAGCTGTTTTTAGAGCCTCCATCCTGCTTTGTTTTGCTTCTTTATTTTTTTATAAAAAGAGAGAGCAGTGCTTCTCGGCTTAAGGAAGTCAGCGCTCAGGCAGGCAGGCAGGCAGGCAGGGGAGGGCTTTCCCTGATTTAGAGTAGGGATTTAAAAAAAAAAATAAGGAAGACGAAGAGGGAGGAGAAGAGAGGAGAGGAGGGGGGAGAAGGAACACAAAGGCAGGCAGGCAGGGAGGAGAAAGAAGCGTGGTTGCTACACTGACAGTGGAGAAACCACGCAGAAGTGAGAAGTGAAAGCACAGAAACACAGCTGTGGACAGACAGACGGTGGCCAGACGCTCGGCTTTCCGCTCTGCTGTGGCATTTCAGTTTTCTCCCTTTCTTTTTTTTTTTTTTTTTGGGAGGGGGGAGAGACCGAGAGAGGCACAGGAATGTCGACGGTTATTGGGTTGGGAAAGTGTCTGTCTGGGTCGGGAATGTCAGGTGTTCCCCCGTAAGCGTGTCTGACTCCGAGAAGGAAAAACCAGCCGGCAGCTGCTCTCTGTGAAAGTGTCGACTTTCTTTGGTACACTTCTCCCTGCTAACAGGTATTGTGCAGTGCTGATCAGTTTGTTTTATTCCTCGCTGCAGGCTTTTCTTTCAGTGTTGGTTTCACTGTCAGTTTCTGCCTCCCTCCTCATTTTCTCTTTCTCTTTTGTCATTACATCTTTTCATTTCTCCTTAATTCTGTGTTTAGTGTCCTGATCCTGCTGTGATGGGAAAAATCCATCAGGACTAAGAACTATTTTCATTATCGATTAATCTGCCAATTATTTTCTTGAGTAATGGTAATTATGGTCTGTTAAGTCAGAAAATAGTGAAAAACTATGCATGACAGTCTCCTACAGCTCAAGGTGATGTCCTCAGATTTCTTTTTTTTTTACAGTCCAAAACCCCCAAAATAAACAGGTTCCTTGTTTACACAAGGCAATATTAAAAAGACACATATCAGTTTATTCAGTTCACTGTAATGTAAGACGAGCAAACGCAGAAAATCCTCACATCTGAGAAGGTGGAACCATGAAATGTTTGGCATTTTTACATGAAAAAGCACTTAAACGATTATAAACATAGTTACTGATTCAATTTTCTGCTGTTCTGTCTAATTGTTTCAGCTCTACTAAGAATCTGAATGTCATAAAGTACACGTTTCTTGTCATTAAAATATGATGATTACATTCCACACTAGCCAACAAATTCCCCACTGCCCATCTGTCATCTTTCCAATTTGCATCTCTTATGAGTAACAACAATGTCGGTCAAGGGGTTAATGTCTCCGGCGGCTCATTAACCCCCCCAGCGCTAACTAGAGCTGGTCTGCGGCGGCGTGTTGGTCCTCCTCATCCAGGCAGCAGCAGCAGCAGCTGACGTACAACATGAGCGGGAGGACAGGATAAGCCTGTGGACTGAGCTGTTGGTGTTATGCAACAGTCCAGAGATAGAGCAGAGCTGAACTTAGACTCCTGACTTCTTCTTCTTCTTCTTCTTCCACACACCATGAGATCATCAGACTCACTTAGCTCCCCTCCCGCTCCCCCGCTGGGCAGCTTCATGTAAGAATACATGTACCTATTATAGAGAAGAAGCGCTGTGAGGCCACTTACGAGTGTTGTTGCACTCCTGGCCGTCTATTTATTTGCAAACCTTTTGTTCATTGCTTTTCCTTTTGTCTTTTCTGCTGTAATTTCATTACACTCTTTAAGATGCATCATCTCATTAGCTCTCCTGGAAACATCCACCTCAGCAGCGGCCTCAGTTAATCCTCCGGTGTTGCAAGACTTCCTGTTTGCCGCATTTACTCATTAAGTGTGTGTTTTTGTTCACCTATGGAAATGCCAGAAAGTTGAGAGAAAAAAAAAAAAAAAAAGCCAAAAGATCACACGTTTTAACACTTGGCTGAGGTGGAAAAGTTGATGCATCGATAAAAACAAAAGTGCAATGGAAACAGACTCATCAAATAAATCATGACGTACATGAAGCATGTGACTTAAATGTCAACTAAAGAGACAAAAACATCAGATCTGTGTGGAGCGATGAAGACACTGTAATGTTCCTCAAATTAATACATGAAACTAATATAAGCGTAATATTTCCTTCACATTTCCCACATTGCTTTCGTCACACCCTCTTCTTCTGCAGTGGTTTAATGGCACCCGACTGGAGAATTGGCTCCACCAGCTGTTGATCTCGACAAACCACTTCCCAGTATTCACATGACAGTAGTAGATGGAAACTGGCATTAATTCTCATTTTCTTTTGCCGATTTTCTGTAAATTTGGTTAAGATTTGTGCTACATTTGGATGGAAACTTGACTATTATCTTGTAGAAAGGGATATTGTTTGTAGAGCTGCAACAATAAGTTGATTAATCATTTAAGTCATTTATCAAGCACAAAATGTCCCCCAAAAATTCCAACTTCTTAAATGTGAGAATTTACTGCTTTTGTTTGTCTCTCATTATAGTGAATTGAATATCTTTGGGTTGTGGACTGCAGGTCAAACAAAACGAGCCTTTTGAGGAGGTTATCTTGGGCTCTGATGGGCGTTTTTTTTTACTGTTTTCTGATGTTTTACTGACCACATGATTAATTGATAGTGAAAATAATCGTTAGTTGTAGTCCTAATTGGGACTGGCAGTGTGATTCTTGTGCTCAGACAGATGGATGAACATGTGAGCAGAGCAGTTTGGTTTTATAAGACACGGACACGATGTTGGTTTCCACGTCCTCGTACTGTTTTTAAACTGTGATGTGATAGAAATGGAGGAGTGGGCAGTGGAGGCAGGAAAGAGACGGGAGGGAGAAAATGGGAAATGGGGAGGGAGGGAGAAAAAGAGGGTGATGGTGATGGAAAGAGACAGAACCAGGGAGGAGAACGGGAAGACAAGGTGGGGAAATTGAGGATTGAGAAAATGAGAGGAGGAGGAGGAACATGAAAAGACAGTGAGGGAACACCATGTTGCTCGTGCTCGGTGTGGTTATGTAACGTTACCTCCTGCCTACTGCTGATGGCAGAGGAAAGCACAGAGTAACAGCAGTGAGTGGCGTGGAGGTGGATGGCAACAACAACACCACAGAGGAAGAAGCAGCGGCAGCTTCCATCAGAACCATATCAAAGGTCAAACGCTGCTTTTACCTCCCTGTAATTCCCAGAATTCAACCTGTTACAGGTGATCACTGTTGTTCGCCAGACTGTCGGGGATGCAGTCACAACAGGGTGGTGTATCTAAAAGAATGTCATACAGCGGAAATGATTAGTCAATTAATCGATTAGCCGATCATCAGAAAAATAATCGGCAATTTTGATAGTCAATTAATTCTTTTAAGTCATTTTTCAAGCAGCATTGTCCAAAATGTGATGGTTCCAACTTCTTAATTATGAGAATTTGCAAAACAAGCAGTTTGGAGACATCAACTTGTAGGAAATTGTAACATGTATTCTTCATTTTTGGATGGTTATTTATTTCTGTTAAAATTTAGTGTTTTGGTTGCTTTTTCACTGGTAAAATCCCTCAAAAGGTAAATTTCTGACACTGGTGCTAATGCTTCACTGGCTGACATACGCAGGGCTGTCTGTTGTGGCCACTGTCGAGACATGTCCCTCTGTGTTTACATGCAGTACCAGCCATGTATATGTCAGAGCGTGTATGTGCTAAATGAGCTATAAAAGCAGATGGTTGTCTGGCGGCATCCACAGAGAGAGAAACCAGAGAGAGCCTCAGAGCAGCTGCAGGAAAGCCCTGTGGGAGTCTAAAGAGCCGGCCACTGGTCTCTCCAGGCAAGCTGATGGCACACTGCAACAACACACTGCGACAACACACTGTAACAATGCACTGTATGGTGGGAACACACTGAAACAACGCACTGTAACAACACACTGTATGGCAACAACACACTGTAACAACACACTGTATGGCAACAACACACTGTAACAACACACTGCATGACAGAAACACACTAACAACACATTGTATGGCATAAGTACACTAACAACACACTGTATGATAACAACACACTGTAACAATGCACTGTATGATAACAACACACTGTAACAATGCACTGTATGGTGGGAACACACTGTAACAATGCACTGTATGGTGGGAACACACTGAAACAACGCACTGTATGGCAACAACACACTGTAACAACACACTGTATGGCAAAAAACACACTGTATGGCAACAACACACTGTAACAACACACTGCATGACAGAAACACACTAACAACACATTGCATGGCATAAGTACACTAACAACACACTGTATGATAACAACACACTGTATGGCAGAAATACACTGTAGAAACACACTGTAACAACACACTGTATGGCGGAAACACACTGTAACAGCACACTATATGCTAACAACACATTGTAACAACACACTGTATGGCAGAAACACACTGTAACAGCACACTATATGGCAGAAACACACTGTAACAGCACACTATATGCTAACAACACATTGTAACAACACACTGTATGGTAGAAACACACTGGAGACTGCAGATTTATAACAGAAAGCCTGTACATCCTGGGTATGTGTAGTTTGAAAGATGATAATAAAAATATGCTATTGAGCTGCATTATGGAAATGAAGGATCATTTGGTCTATAAAATGTCAAAATTGGCATTTTTGCTTAAAGATAGCTGCTGTTTGACTAATCAATTAATCATTCCAGCTCTGAACTGGGTCCAGTCTGAAATTAGAACACAAGTTTAAATTAAATCCTAATGGATTTCATGCCGTTAACATGTCTCATGTTTCCATGTACAACACTTCACATACACTCACAGCGATCACAACAGCCCTCATTAACATCTCAGCTCCTCCCCTGGGGGGTGAGCGGGGGGAGGCAGCAGATGGAGGAGAGTGTGGTGGTTGAGAGACGAGCCTTGTTTTGCAATCTAAACAGCAGAAGGGAGGAGGGAGGAGGAAGAAGAGAATAGGTGAGAGGCAGCCAAGACAGAAGCTGAGCCTGAGCAGGATCCCACTGCTGTTTTGTAACATGAGCAATGACCTTGCGTACCTTTTAGATCCTTATTTCCTGTATAGGCTCACCACCTTTTGTTACACCCGCTGCCTCTCGCTGTACTCGGCCTCATAAGCTCCAGATCTAATTAAGACTTGTCTCTTTTCCTAGAAGGCTTGGCGGCTGTAATAGTCTCTCCTCCCATAGCGAGGATTCGGAGATACGAGAGCAACATCTGTCAACCGGATGAAACTTATTGGCCAGAATCGTGTTAGATTCCTCTGATTGGACTCGCGGTTGCGTCAGTGCTTCTCTGATTTTATAAATCTGTCTCTGGTGGGAAGTGGCCGTGTACTGGCTTCTCTGGAATTTTTTATGATTTCACCAAAGACGGCCCTCAGTGGTTGGATTTGGAGGTGGAAGAAGTATTCAGATCCTTCACTTAAGTAAAAGCACCAATACTTTGATGTAAAAATACTCAATTACAAGTCAAGACCTGCAGTCAAAATCCTACTCAAGTAAAAGTACAGAAGTATTATCACTGAAATGTACTTAAATGTCAAAAGTAAAAGTAAAATGTCCCCTGGAACTGATATATTATTAGACTGTTAACACTGATACATCAATGTGTACGCAGCATTTTACTCTTGTAGCTGTTGGAGGTGGAGCTACTTTTAACTACTTTATGTACAGTTCAGTCCAGTGGCTCCCAACCTAGGGGTCGGGCCCCTCCAAAGGGTCACAAGATAAATCCGAGGGGTCGTGAGATGATTAATGAGAGAGGAGGGGGAAAAAAATGTTCTGCTACACAAACCTTCTTTTGGACTTTTCTCTTATCTTTGCTTTTTGTGAAATATTGGATACTTTTAATTAAATGGAACCATGTGAGGTTTAGAGGTGAAATATCTATTTTGGTTGAACAATTCAAAGACATCTTAAATCTGACAAGGGGCCCCAACTACACACAGCTTTTTTTTGTAAGAGGTCACAAGCCACAAATGTTGGGAGCCACTGGTTTAATCTTTAACAATACATTGTATTTAAAATCAGTCACTCAAGAAAAAGTACAAATACTTCAAAATTGTACTTAGTTGCTTTCCACCACTGGCCATTAGTGACCGTGCTGGTTTCAGACCGCAGTTTGACATTTTGCATCTGATAAAAGTTGAAGCCTTTTGCCAAAAAATCAGCTCATTTCAGTCGGACAAAACAACATCTGAATGTGGCCTTTGTGTGCGGCTGAATGCAGTTCTGATCGCGTTTTGAGATGAAGCCGAGTGAAAAGAAGGTTATGATGGCGGCTTTCTGAAAAGAGAAAAAGATGTCTAACTCGGCGATTTGAGCTTTGTTATTCATCGGCCCTCCCCACATGGTTTTGGATTGGTTTCAGTTTGGTATTCAGAGTATGAAGGGGGTCAACGTGGGCGTCTGGTTTTATGCAGAGAGGATAGGAACATTTTTTGGCAACAAAGTCCGTTCAATTCATGAATATTTTCAAGCTGAATGACTGTGAGGATGTGTGTTACCCTGATTATGTGTGTGTTTGTAGACTTCTTTAACCTAATGGACACCCGGCACACACAGAGGGCAGGGTATTAGAGGTTACTAGCTGGATTACTTTATTCAGGCTCTGTTGCATTATCACCAGCTCAGCTGTCATTAACTCAGATGTTCCCACAGGGATGAGGCAGTGTGTCCTCCACTGCTCTCCACACACACACACACACACACACACACACACACACACACACCACACACACACACACACACACACACACACACACACACAGGTGTTTGCAGAGTGATCCCTCTTTATGTCATTTTTAAGAACAGTAGAGAGTCTGCGCTAAGCCCCCTGAGTGAGTCAGTGCTTATTTTTGCTTTCAACCCGCCAACACCAACTTTCTGCTGTTGCCTTGGCCGACCTAATTACAGAGCGCGATGTTGATCCTGGAGTTTCTTGCCTGTCAAGTATTTATCTTCTGCACCCCGGCAGTGACACTGCAAAAAGTGCTTGGTCACACTGTTTGTTGTCCCTGGCCTGGGTAAATATTTATCTGATTTTCTGAACCTCTTTTGTGGCCGAACTGTAAAACCCTCAGAATTCCCCATAATGACTAATCCAAAAATAAAGCAGAGGGAGCTTCCTCTTTGTTTCAAACCAGAGTACAGTACAGTGAGGTTAAACAGCGTCACTCAGGGAGATAGATGCTTTTGTCATTTAATGCCCGGCTCGTTGTGTTTATGTAACGCAGCAGGCTGAGCGCTTGTCGGTTGTCAGCCTGTCTGCCCTGAGCGGGGTGAATCCCCTCCTTTAAATATCGACCCTGGTCCTTTTAAAAGCTCACAGTGAGCCCCCCCACAGTGACCAGCAGGCTGTATCTGACTGGGAGCCTGCAGCTTTATCTCAGCCTGTCAGTGTCAACATCTCTCTGTCAGTCAGTCACTGTTTACCAGGCGGCGCTGCTACTCTTCAGCTTCAACTGAGTGGCACAATTTAATGTTGACTTCAAAAATTCAAGATCCTGCAGTTTTCACGGCCACTTCCAGACTCTTGGTTTTACGCCCACACACAGCCTTGAATGTCCCCTTTTTCTTTCTTTTTTTTTTTGAGTTAAAAAAAGAAAAAACAATATTGCTGCTGGGTGTCTCCATTTTCCATGGATTTCCTCAGTTAAAGATAAAGAACAGCAGTGGTTTGCTGTTTTTAAGGCACGACAGGGGAAACTATTTATACAGGACATTTCATTTGCTTTACAGTGAATCAAATTAAATACAGATCAAATCAAACTTAACTTTATTATCCAAAGAAGGAAATCCATTCGGTCAGAGGTGCAAAACAAATACAAGCAAAAAAAGAGAGAAAAAATGCTTGTTAAAATTAAAAACCCCTCCAGCCAAAAATGTGTTTTACTTATTGTTACTTGGATGTTTGAGCTTCATTGTGCAGAATGAAGTGTGTGCAGAGTTTGACACTAGTTTGGAGGCCAAATGCGGACCAGTGTGCAGCTTACTAGGGCTGCAACTAATGATTATTCATCATCGATTAATCTACCGATTATTTTCTCGATTAATCACTTATTTATTTTGGGGATACAATGTCAAGCCCAAGCTGAAATCTTCAAATTGCCCATTTTATCTGAACATCAGTCCACAACATCAGTCACATTTGAAAAGCTGGAACCAGCAACTTGGAAAAATTACTTAAGCAATTAATCGATCATCAAAATAGTCTGTCAATCAACTAATTGTTTCAGCTCTACAGCGTACACAAGTGTGATGTGGAAACTTGAAGCCTCCAATGCTCAAACACTTAACTTTTAAGTGAAGTAGGAGACGTCTTGAGTCGAGTAGTTAAACCCTTTGAAACCGAAAAGATTTGCATGTTCATAGATTCTGTTTTTTATCCAATGAGAAAGATGGAGTAGATTTTAACAATTGAACTTTTTTTGTGGAAAAAACACATCAGTCTATCAGAGTATTTTTATGTCTTCAAACATGTAAAGTTCATCTTTAAATGTTAAACGTCTAAACATATAGATTTGCCTGAATAAAACTAAAATTGGCAGCTCTTTAATCAGGAACAATCTGATCAAAGAATAAGTAAACAACAAGTTCATGAATCTGACCAGACATTCAACGCCAAGCGATTTTTAAAAACGTGTGAAGGGAATCTTAAAGGAGCCTAAAAGCGAACCAAAACCATACAACTGTGCGAGATGCAACCTCATTATTGAAAAGGAACAGAAAAAAAGCGAAATGGTAAACACCTCGGAGTCTCTCTCACCCGGCGAGTGAGCTGTTGGGCAACCAGCAGTTGGCAGGGCACATTAAATTCCTCCCCCCTCCGACACAAACAGAGAGAGAGAGAGAGAGCGAGCGAGAGAAGGATCCCCTGGAGGGTGCCAAAGCCGGTTTTAGGTGACGTCACCCGGCCTGCTCTGTTTAGGCAGGCCCCCCCCCCCTCTCTTCCTGGGCCTTACAGGAATTCCCCTCCTCGTCACATTATTCTGAGGAAACCGCTGGCAACGCCCCGCACCGCTGCAGAGCCACAGCTGATAGGGCGGAAACACAGACTTGTGACTGCTTGTGTTGACACAGGAGTATGTATGCACTTGTTGTTCTTTCTCGGGCCGTCTTTTGTTCCCGAACAAAATGAGCTTCTGAGTGTTTGTTCCATGAAACATCAGCAGAGTCCCGGGTAAGAAGTGAACATTTTGTCCTATAGACTATTGTGAAACACTCAGAACAAGCTCACACAGAGATATCCTGCATTATTTACTGTTATAGAGTAACTGTCTTGCCGTGTGCTGAATGACATTTTAGTGCGTCAGTGGTGACATTGAGGTCAGATGTGTGTGAAGCTGCAGTTTTGTTTTTTTTTTGTGGTGTTTTTGACTTTTACTAAAAGCAACATCTCCGCTCTCGTCCAACTGAATGTGACAGCTCTCGTCAAAGTGAACGACACAGGCAGGAAGCAGTCAGTGTGCTGTCACTCAGCCGTGGCGCCACGGTAACCAGGAACAAGTAGGCAGGGGGACAGTCGAGCCTGAGGGATCCACCGTGTTTTGAAAGTGTTTTTTTTTTTTCTTTTATTTTCGCTGTTGTTAAGTACAGATCCTTCAACTGACGCCAGCGATGCTTTCAGTTTTGATCTGACAGGCCCTGCGGGATGCCAGGCTGTTCTATAGAAAACAGATGACTGATGTGTAAGTCCGGGGTTTAATTTATGATGAAGTGTGATTTTTATTATTGCTAATTGTTACTGTAAAGCTCTCCATTCTCAGAGACTGCGTGGCTGGCAAACTTCTTTTAAATTAAATGTAGTATCTATAAAGTGCTTAGATTTTGTGCATAGAAGCATGGCAACCATTGGGCAAAGACATCTGTACGGTGAATATAAAGCTGCAGCCAGTTAGCTTAGCTTAGCATAAAGACTGGAAACAGGTAGAAAAGCTAGCCTGGCTATGTCCAAAGGGTATAAAATCTGCCTACCGACACCTTTAAATCTCACTAATTAACATGTTATATCTTCTTTGTTTAATCTGTACAAAAACGTAAGTGTAAAAATGACAATTCGTGTCCGACTATTTCTTGATCGGGTTCAGTTACTTCCTGGAGTCTCTGCTGGTTGCCTGGCAACTGCTCCCAGCCAAAATATAGTCCTACAAACAAATGAGATGTAACGTGTTAACTAGTGAGCTTTAGAGGGGCTCGTAGGTGGATGTTCTTTAACCTTTGGACAGTCGCAGGCTAGCTGTTTGCCTCTGTTTCCAGTCTTTATGCTAAGCTAAGCTAAGTGGCTGCTGGCTGTAGCTTCATATTTAGCGTACAGACATGAGAGCAGTATCGATCTCATGTAACTCTCACAAAAAAAGCAAATAAACGTATTTCCCAAAATGTGAAACTATTCCGATATCTCTTTTTATGTTGGACAAAGAGTCACAAACACCAAATATATCCAGATTAATTGAGATTGAAAGTTCATTGATCTTTTAGAAACGGCAGTTGGCAAAACAATCTCACCATTCAGTAGCTGTTCTGGAGCTTTTGATCGTATCACACGGTCTTCCTGAGCAAATTAACCCAGGTGTTATAGAATTGTACATTTAAATTTTTCTCATCAAGTCATCCAATTCGCTATAATAAAGAAACGTAAACAGAAAGATGAATATATTAACAGTAACCGTAATAGTGGTGAAATTGTTTTGCCAACTAATATTCAGTTTACTATCGAAGAAAAGCTGGAACCAGCAAGAGATTCAAACAATGAATTCATACATTTTCTGTCAATCAACTAATGGATTAAACAAATAACTGTTTCAGCTCTAATTAACATGATTAGTAAGTACATTTCTTTTAAAGTGTGAGCTGCATGTGACCCCCTCCCTCCTTCTTCTCCTTCTTCGTCCTCGGCTGACGCACAGAGCTTTACTGTATGTGTGCAAAATTTGTTTTTGCACTGAAACGAATGAAACGTGCTTCCTGTCCCAAGAGGCCACTGAGGCGTCGTTTGACGACACACCGGCCATCAGTCGCTGGGCTCAGTTAGTTCTGTGTCACAGCACTCACAACCCGGGGGGGAACTCGAGACGCTGACTGGATGAAGTTTGACGTGCGGCTTGTTTTACTTCCACTTTTTTTCTGCAAAGAAAGAAGTGGGTGTTTGTGTACAGTCGAAGGATCGCTGCTGAATCTCAATGGCTGTTTCACGTCTTATCTGAAACAGTTAGGCTCAAACGCTGGCAGAAATCAAAAGTGAAAAGTTGCTCAGAGTTCAGTTGGAACTTTTTATAGAACAGAGCTGAAACTAAATTATAGTAAACTTGAATATCAGACAAAACAAGCACTTTGAAGACGTCACCTTGGGTTCTGGTAAATAGTGTTTGGCTTGTTTTACATTTTCTTTCTGACGCTCTATAGACTAAATCAGTGTTTCCAAACCTTTTTGGCTCATGAGCCCATAAAGCAAACTAATATCTACCCGTGACTCCTCGTAATCGGTTGCATATGTCTACCAATTGTGACGAAAAGGCTAGAAATGCTAAAATTACCAAGTAATTTGTACAAAGATTAGAGGAAAGTCTAAATTAAAGAGTAGAATTGTGTGTAGTCGAAATATGTTTTCCCCACGCTGGGGTAAATGATTAGTCGATAAAAAGAGTGAAGAGATTAATATAAATACGTGCTAACTGCAGATTCTTAATTTTTCTGGGCAGCCTGTGATTTATTTTACTACAGTCTTTACAGGCTTCACACCTTCCATGATTTGTGACTGCGAGGGAAGGAAATCATTATTCAGTGTTTCTTGGCAGTGTTGCTTTTCTGTATTGTGTTTGGAGTCTGACTCTTTCTTGTCTATTTTGGTGCAGGCAGATTTTTTGGGGGGGGAAGGTTAAACGTGTGTGCGTTCTGTAAAAGATGGAAGGGGTAATATTCACGTTCACGTTCACGTCCGCCTGCACCATTAAACCCCCTACACACACACATACGCACGCACACGTTTTCTACCCACCCAGTAGATTTCTCGTTATATCAATTTTTCACAAGGGTGCCCACGCAGTCCCAATAATCAGTGGCCTCCAGTCTGCTGCTTCTTCCACCTACAGTTTCCTGCGGGGGCAGCAGTACTGTACAGATACCGCACCAAACCACTGTCTTTGTCTCTGTGTGTGTGTGTGTGTGTGTGTGTGCAGGAGGGAGAGTGTGATCAATATTTCATGTGTTGACAGTTTGTTTGCAGCTTCGTTACAAATTATTACGAGGAAGGAGCAATAACTTTGCCTCTAAACATGTCCTCCAATAATAATAATTATTATTATTATTATTATTATTATAGAGAATGGGACAGGTAACTCGGACAAGTAAATCCACATAACTGCATTGTTCATTGTGTGCTTGTTGCTTTGTGCACAAGATCTGCATCTCTCTCCCTTTATAGCCATACATTATTAAAAGCTGGCTGCCCGAAGCTCTAGTTAATGCTGTATTTTTTTTTTTAACTCATACCTGCCCTGACTCCATCGTTTCCATTCAACATAAACAGCTCAGCTGCTGCCTCCCTCCACCTTGATGCTTAGCAGTCAGCAGCTGATCTCCAGGCTGCAGGAGAGCTGGACTTGAATGCTTTGTTTTAGATTCTTCCTGCAGTCCTTGTTGCTCTTCATCTGTATAGGGTGTCATTTTAAAATGTTTGATTCTAGTGCAAGTACGATACCTTTTTTGTTTCTGTACCATGAGGATATTTTGGAATTATATAATTATTTTATAGTCATGTTTCTATATATATTTCATTTAACCAAAGAAAATCCACAGTTCTCAATTGTGAAATGTTGCCTGAACACAAGCAGCTACAAGAGAACATTTATTTTTATTTAAATCATAAATTATCTGATCAAATAATAAATAAACGACATCACAAATCTGACAAGATCAGAGCAGCTTTGGATACTCTGATAATCGATTAATTGTTTAAGTTATAAAGTTCCTGTTTCTCAAATGTGATGATTTGCTGCTTTTCTCTGTTTTATGTCTTTTCAAGATTAATATCTAGTTGGGTTTTGGACTGTTGGCCAGACATTTAAAGACATCCCAAAGTAATGGACTTAATTAACATTTTATAAACCAATTAACTGATTAATCAAGGAAATAATCAGCAGATTAACCGATAATGAAAATGATTAGTTGCTGCCCCAAAAACTCCCATCAAGAGTCCAAGGTGACGTCTTCAAATGTGGTGTTTTTTCTGACCAGTTGTCCAAATCCCAAAGATATTAAATTTACAACAACATAAAATAGGGAAAAGCAGAAAACCCTCACATTTGAGAAACTGGAACCAGAAAATATTTGACCTTTTTACCTGATAACAGACTGATGCTTCATTCGCACAATTTTCACTTTTCATTAACAAGTGAAACCAGCTACAAACAAAGTGTTTTGCCATTTTGCCATCGTTTGTTGACACTTGTGTAGTTGTTTTCACCAAGTGGGAGATATCTTGTCAGAACATCTCAGACTCAGAATTACAACTAGGAGGCTGGTGTGAACAGATTTATCGATTATCAAAAATTACTTGTTGACACACTGCTATGAACACATTTCAGCTGGCACGATACCCAGCTCTATCTCTGCTCCTTCTCCTCTGTCTCCATCTTTCATCTTCCCGTCATTCGCTCCATCTCTGTCGAATTAGATTTGATAGAGCGAGCCAGTCCGGCTAATGTGAGGTAGGAGAGGGAGGGAAGTCACTTTGCGCTCCCCTCTTAGCCAGCTGATGATGATAGACTGCAGGGTAATGGGACACTCCCGGTATGGCGGGGGATTCCTCTGCTCCGCATCATCGTCTGTCCACGATTACTAAGGGAGAGCACAGTGTACTTCCTGTTGCCCTCTTTGTGAGTCTTTCAGTCTCCGCTCTGCTCTCAGACCGGCTCATCTCCCTCAAGGCCGCCGGGAGTCTCTTTTTACGGGCGTGTCCGTGAAGATAAAGGATGTGTCAGACGCTGACAGTAACCCTTATGCCCACTTATTGCATGGGTCAGCTGCTGAGGCCTGCAGAAATGCTGCGTCTCCTCCGCAGGCCACAGGAAGAGAGCGGAGATAAGATCCACAGACTTCCCTTAAAGGAATTCTGCAAAGCTCATGCATCTCCCAGCTGTTGTTGTGACTATTACAGGAGGAGACGTCCATGTTTAATAATAGAGTTACTGTCATATGAAGCCTGATTGCATTCTTTTCATTGAGCGATACTGATTTGGATTCACAGTCAAAGAAAAGGGAATATTGTTGCTTTAACATACGTTATACCAAAGTGTAATTATATGAAAAAACACAGCTCAGGATTAATCTGCAAAATACTAATTAATAGATAGTTTTTTCATTAAAATGTCAGACAGAACCCAAAGATATTCAATTTACTGGCAAGACAAAGTACTGCAGGGAATCTTTACATTTGAGGAGCTGGAACCAAAAGATTTTTGGCATTTTTGCTTGAAAAATAACTTTAATCTGCAACAAGTTTGATGTCGATTAATTGTTTGTCGATTAAGTAACCGATTACCTGACTAATCGTTTCAGCATTTAAGTGTCCGACTTCCCGTTCTGCCTTTTTCTTGAGTTGGAAAATGTCCTTGTGTGTGACTGTGGCTAACAGTTATTTTTACTATCGACTAATCTGCCAAATACTTTGTCGATTAATTGATTGTTTGGGCTTTCCTATCACAAGTTCCCAGAAACCGATATGACGTCTTCAGTTCAAAACCAAAATATATTCAACTTACTATTTTATATAAGACAAACTAAAGCATTGGATATTTGCTTGAAACAATTACTTAAACAATTAATCGAGATAATCAGAATTTTATGTTGATTAACCAACCGATTACCCAACTTGTTGCTTCAGCTCTGATGTAGAGTTTTCATCTAAGTAGGGCTGCGACTAACTATTTTCCTCATCTATTAATCTGTTAGAAAACAGTGAAAACTGCCCAGAGGTCACCCTCAAGGTGATTTTTGTCCAACCAACAGTCTGAAACCCAAAGATTTTCAGTTCACTATCACATAAGACAAAGAAAAGTAGTAAATCCAGGAAATGTGTGCTTTTTTTTTTTTGCTTAAAAATGACCTAAACAATTCATGAATTATCAAAATAGTTGCTTACTTATAATTTCAGCTCTACATTTAGGTCTGTTTTGGTTTATTGAAAAATGTCCTCGTTAGTGATTGTTCTAAGAATGCATCAGCCAATGCGAGGGTGTGTTTGATGTTAGAGTGTGTGTGTGTGTGTGTGTGTGTGTGTGTGTGTGTGTGTGTGTGTGTGTGTGTGTGTGTGTGTGTGTGTGTGTGTGTGTTTGCACACAGTCGGGTGTGTACAGCAGGCTGGTGGAGGTGCTCGAGTTACATAATCTCCATCTCCCTCCCGCACAGTGACGGGGAAGAAGGGGGCAGCTGCCGACTCCCATCTCGTCATCTTCAGCCTTCTGAGGCATCTCTCCTCTCTCCTCTTCCTCCTCTATTCTTCCCTCTCCTCTCCAGACACGGCACTGGTTTGGTATGGCAGTGCTGGCAGTGCACCCAGACATCAACCTGCTAGCAAACCCAAATCCTCCTGGCTGGCTTCACTTCTCTTCTCTGTATGTTTGTCTGAGCTGTTATATCAACCAGATCCATCACAGTGGAGTGAGAGCTTGCTCCACACTAACAGGCAAATGACTTCAACCTTTAACACTTAATTGATAATTGTGATAAAGTAACTGGCTGTAAACTGATTTGCTGCAGCATTTGCATCATCATCGCTGGTGGACGCCCATCTGCCCATACGCTGTGGTCCACTGGCATTGTCCAGGCTTGTTGCTGGTATACTGGTGTAGTGTCGCGCATACTGATGACACCTCAACCCTCACAGATGCTGTTTTTGCAAAACAACTTGTCCTTTCCCCCCCGAAATAAACGTAGATCATTGATGCTAGCAGGAAAAGCTGGAGCCAAGCCACTGGGGCCATCTGAAGCACATGCATATGGACTCTATGAAAAGCTGCCACTATGCTGTTGATGGCCGCCATTTGGCATGTTGAGGCCCAGCAGGGCAGGCTGTTGAGCAAAATATGAATGTGTTACAGGCTGGCAGTGAGGGGAGGAGGGTGTGTTGAGCCTGATGGTTATTTGTCAGCCAACAGGCAGAGGGGGCTCTCAGGGGGATCCAGTGCCAGGGAGATGCAGTTGTGCTGCTGCTCCATGTGGGTTGTAGTTGCCACTTTGCTGTAATATAATATTGTTATTCATTAGACAGGCAGGGGTCTAGTTCCACACAGAAGTTCGGTTTATTGGGTCCATTTTCCAGAGGCGAATTGGCGCTCTAGCTCATTAGCATGTGTTTGTATCTGCGGATATTACGGCCACATCTTGACTGATAATTGTGTCTCAGACGCCTCAATGGAGCCGAGATGGGCTTCTGCTCCCACCAAGCAACCCCCTGGCCACAACTGATGATGGGTTGTAAATTCACATCAGGTGGGCGCCGGGATTCAAAAGCATGCACGTTTTCCTGTGCGGTGACGCCACTTTGGCCCTCGGGGCACAAATGATCACATTTCCCACTCGTCCTCGACAGCGCAGAGAGAGGAGTGGGCTGGGAGATGCAGGGAGGAGGGGGGTTTGCATTAAAGATTCGTGGTTGTCATGACAGCGACCAGTGAGGAGACCCTTGCCCACAAACTCCTTCCTAATTGACATGCACCCGCCCACTCCGGCCCCTCCCAGCCTGATCCTCGCATTTCCTTAGATGTCACGTTCACAGATCAAAGATCATGAGTCGGCCACCTTGAGACAGAGGGCGAACCTCCATCTGCATTTCACAGTTGGCTTTGTCTGCTCCGAGACCCACATTTTGTAAGACTGTTGTCAAGCAGTGCTGTAACAAGAGAGTTATCAGGGCGGTCAGGTAGATAAAGGAGGGGAAGATGACTAAACAAGACAACATCTTATTTTAACAGCGTGTCATAATTAACAGATGTAGATTTGAGTAAGATGCAATATCACAACCACATGTTTAAGTTACATTAGGAGAATGTATTGACTTGTATTCTACTAAATTAGATCAGATACTTCACATGCTTTTTGCTTACGATACAGCCTACTTAAGCATACCAAGCCCCCTTTGGCAAGTGGTTCAATGTGCTGTGCAGATTCTTGGCAATTTTTTGTGTCATTTATTGGTTGGACGGAGCCTCAACTCTGCTTGTCTGCAGTACAGTATTCCTAAGTAGGAGTTAACATCATACAAATGATGGATTTTTTTCTGTTTTGTTTAAGACCACACTTGTAAACAGTTTAGTTATAAGTGCGGCCTTTTGTGTTTAGTACCCTCAACCTGTGTTTTCTCTCCCTGCCCTCAAATTTTGTGGTCATGTCCCACAATGTGCTCTGGTTTTCATCATCGGCAACATTTGTGTACATTCCTTTTTATTGTTTTCCCGTGGTTACAGCACAATTACACAGATTTCAGATGAAATATGTAGCCAATCACCCAGACCACCTCAGCAACCCCAACAGCTATAATGAGGGAAATATGAACAACCCTATAATCAATCCCTGCTGTCTTAATAACTCGGGCACTCGGGATGGAATATTTTTTTGTCCTTTTTTTAAGGTTACGCTGCCTCGTCCCTTTCCACTGATTCAGGCTGGTGTTTCCTGTTCTTTTCCATGCTTCGGAGCTTGACTTCATGGGTGTCATTCAGCATGAGGGGTCTTGTTTTGTGGCTTGTTATGTAAGAAGTGCAATCTGATCTATAGTAGCTTACACTCTGGTCTCCTACCATACGCAACCACTAATAAGATTTTTGTTGGGCAGTAATCACTTATGCCTCGGTTTGCCAGTGCGGTCTAATACAAGACATATGTATCAAGCTGTGCAAACACTGAAGTATATGCTAGCAAAAATCTACCTCCAAATCTTCTAACCACTAAAATAAGCATGTATTATCTCAAATTGGTTTGCAATAACATAGCCATTTACTTGAGGAAGCTGTGAGGTTGAGCCCTGGAAGCTTCGGGATCCTCTCTGTTTGGAGAAACACCACGCCACTGTCGTTGCCAGGAAAACACAGCCTACCTGATTCCTTTGTCGGAGGGCCGAGTGCGTTCACATGGTCATTTATATGTAAATAGACCACATACACAAAGACATACCTCTCTCCTGTCTGTCTACCTTTCTGTCAAAGACACGCACATAAACAAACACTCTGCCCTCTCTTCCTGTGCCTCGGTTGCTGTGTTTCTGCTGGCAGGGTGCCTTTGTTTTGCTCCACGGCAGCACAGGGGTGGGGACGCATTATGTAATCTGTGGCGTGTGCCTAGGTTATAAAGAGGGAGAGATGGAGAAGGGTGTGACTATAGTAACACACACACACACACACACACACACACACACAATGACATAATCTACTGACCTCTTTCTGTGGCCTGCTCGTGTCCACCCCTCCTCCGAGTATTCCCGGCATCGCACTGTGATTTTGGGAACCACAGAAGAACATCCTCTTTCACCCTCCATTAACGTTTGTGCAATCTAGGACAAAATTGTTAGCATTGGTCCTCGAGGACTCATCTTGCACTCTGATGTCATGTGCAGGGCACAGAAGCCACAGAGGGTTTATTTTTCCATCTAGTTTCCATGGTCATGGGAGGCAGAAACATGCTACAGTAGTGCTAGACTTCTCTAGTAATCTCCCATTTTCTTCTGTGGCTAATGTGAGTGTGTTTGCATGCACACTTACACTTAAACATGTAGAAGGTTCATTGGTTTTGTTTTTACTGATTTACGCACACAAAAAAGCATTTTTTTTTTTTTTTAAAAAGAAGCAGATTGGTTTAAACTACCTTTCACTTTTCACATAGTTTATGCCTTTGCACATCCATAAGTTGCTACTGCTACAAGATGAAACTGATTACTGCAGTTTACAGTAAACAAAACTGTCTTGAGGCAGCTCAGAATATGTTCCACGTAACAGAGAGTGAAGAGAAAAATAGAGAAAATACAAAAAAGCTGCTTATGGTGCACCAGATTTCCTCCTCGAGGTGACAAGAAAAACAAACTGTACTTGAAATATTTTTATATATTTTCACCTGAGTATTTGTCTTATTGGCTTTTTATAAATCCACTTCACAATTTAAATTAAACTAAAACTAATGAGCCTTGGACACGAACACATTCACGATGTACACACTGCCTGTGGTAGTGACCCTGCAGGAGCAGGAAAACAGAGGGTTTACCTCTCTGCCTCTATTCCACTGTGTATAACCGATTCACGCCACATTGAACCAGCGTATATAATTAATATTGATTGCAGTGTCACCTCCCACACATCCACATGGTTCATACAGAAACAGGTTATTCACCTGCTGGATTGTGGGTGCTGATTGTGACGTATAGAAGACCTGAGTGGAATTAATTTGTCTTCCCCGAGGGCTGTAAATGGAATTTGAATATGCTAATTGATCTGTGGGTTAGTGCTTGCTCTGTAATAATGAGAATGAACCCACCTTATTGACTTGTTTGCAAACTTAACCTGTATGTACATACTCGTGCTGTTACTTCTTTAAGTGGGTGTATGGTTGTGTGGTTGTGTGTTTGTGTGTGCACACAGGCTTGCCCCCTTCATGATTACAGTAGTTTCCATAATGGAATAGTGCACTCTGTCAGCTATGGAAGAATATCTGTTTTTCATTTGAAAGACCTTCTTCCTGCTACAGCCGTGTGGGAAGCATCCCCAGTATCATTAGTTACATTCTGCACTGCCTTCACTGTGCAGCGAGCGTCTGTGCAATACTGTTCTCCGTGCTCAAAATGGTTTCTGTTCTTGTCTCACAGATAAAATCGAAGAGGCACAGAAAGAGCTCAAAGACCCCAAAGGCTCACAGAAAGGTAAGAGAAGAGTTTATCAAGACTTTGGATGAAAAGTAAATACTTACATTTATTTTATTTTTCTTTAAGAAGAAATGCTTTTTTCATTTCAATGGAAGTTTGTTTTTGTAGAATTCTTATTCACCACCTGGTCGGTTAAAAAGGAATAAAATGAATGATTTAACATAAAATAGTTTTTTTCAGTAAAAGCACAAGATAAATGTAATTCACTGGTCTGGAATGTAAAGTGTTTTTTGTTAGTGGTGCAAAAAACTGTTTATTATATGGTGTGTTTATCTTTGCAGTATTGGTTTATCAGAATTTTCCTTTATTTAGTCGCAATTTAATTGAGCTCCATTATTGATTTATTTATTATGTCCTTTAAGGAATGCTATATTTACATGCAAGTGGAGATAATAACAATATTTGGTTACTAGTTGTTACAATAGCAGATCAAGTTGCTGTGCAGCATCTGGATTTCTGCAGCAGCCATCACACTTGATGTTTCTTCTTCAGTAAAACTATTTGCAATATAAAAGTTTTATTTGGCTTCTACATTCCTGAGTGAATATTTTACAATAACAGAGTTTTAGTGCTGGCACAAACTTTGTTTTTAATATCTTTGCCCTGAATGTGCTCTTGTGTTTTACCAGTGACCTGCCATAATTATAATTTAAAATTCACGTTATGCAACACATTCAACTTTGAAGACCAAGTCAATAATTATACTGGAGTTAAATATTTTGCTGCACAGAAAGCAATCTTTATCCAGAAAATCACTTTTATTTTCTAAATTTGATATATAAACACAGTCATTTTTGTATATAGAGAACACTGTACACTGCAGTAACGCTATAGTATGTTCTTTTGTAAGTGGGTTAAGTAACTGCATTTAAATAGAAAAGTCGGTTTGGTTGAGCCGAAGCAGCTTCACGATCTCTGTTTAAGCTGAGCAAACCTCATCACTGCAACATCGTCCTTTTTAAAAAAACACCCAGCTTATTTGGAGGACATGCAAGCTTTGATTGGATCATCCACTGTAATTGAGATTGAATGGAGACGCTAAATAGAAAGAGTACCAACAAGAATATCTCAATCCCGCTCTCACAGTACAACAGGTACTGATGTCCGTGCCTGCCAGTCAAAGGTTAATCCCTTTCACAGCCATCTTTTAAAAAGAAGTTAATTCTGTCAGAAGCTCTTTCACACTTGATCATTAAGGCTTCACTTTACATTAACAATCACATGATTCATACGGTAATTTAATATGTAGAGAATTTTAAAATGTGTGATCATTGAGAGAAATAATATCAAGCTTCACTACTGGTTGAATGTGCTGATTTGATGAATTTTATTTTTATCCAAAGATAGCATAAACAGCTTTTGAAGATAAACAGTGACAAATGTTTTTTTATGAAGTACTTTTTATGATAGAAAAGTTGTGTTGAAGTCATGGAATCTCTTTTGCAGAGTTGTCCCAGGGGTAGGTAGGAAGAACTAATCCTTTCCCCATGTCTTTCAGCAGCAGTTGATAGAAATGTGTTTCTTTTTAAGGCATCTTTTGGAATGAGTTATTTAAAAATTACAGGGTTTCCTTTGAGAGCATTTCACACTGGTTGTGTGCTACTTTAAATGCTCATTGGTTGCATGTTTGTGTGGAGAATGGATTCACTTATGTAAAGACAAGGCGTTCCTCAATCTAATTATGTTAGAGGCCTTGAAGGAACCCTGACCTCAACTTGGGAAATACCTACACAAGCCAGGAAACTGTGACAGGGTATGCTAATCTTATGCAACATGTCCTTAAAGACACTTGCCTGAATTGCTATTGCAGGGCCAACACGACTAATTATGGAACACCATGGTATGGGCGCGCCCTTTTAAAAACAGTGCTGCTTTATTATTGCAATCCAGTTTCTTTTCACTGTCATAGATGTGTTTGTTAAATTTTCTGATTAGCCAAGCCTCCATACGTCGACAGTCTGAAAGGAAGAAATTATTGTTTACTTATGCAATGAAGCGTGGGGCTCTGTGGTATTAGTCACAGAACAAATGCATAAAAGTAAGGGTGATGTGTCTAAAAGAATATATCTGCATCCAATTTCAACAAAAGAAGTTACTGATAAAACCGATGAAAATACAGAGCTAAGGCATTCAGCTTTAGTGAAAGCGTTTCAGAAATTTAATGTGGAAGGTTATGCTCTTTATCTTTAAGTTACAACACTTTAATAGCTATTGAGTACAAGATTTCTGTAACAAAGCAATTCAAGCAAGAATATTAGTTTTGATTCAGTCTGAAAGCAGTGTTCAGCAGTCTAAAACCTTAATGATCACTAGGGTTTGCACATCTTATACGGCGTAGAATTAATATTAAACATAGTTTTCACAATGGTGAGGAGTAAAACAAAGGTAGTCTAATTAGGAGGTACTACATATAAAAAAACTCAAAATACTGTAGTCATTGAAACAGTACTTGTTTGCTTTTTTTTGGTCTAAGAAAGAAATATAATGTAACGTCTTCATTTTGTCCTCTGTGGGATTTATTGGGGAGAAAAACTGTATCCATTGTTTTCTTCCACATACTAAACTGCCTGACGTAAATTAGGAATGAAAATGAAAATGAAAATTAAATATTACTGATGTTTAAATGACAGTTACATAATTGACTATTCAAAAAAAAAAAAACAACAAAAAAAAAAACAAGACCAAGTGCCATAGCTTTGAGTATTGGTGGGCTCTCTCTTCTCCACCATCTTACTAATTTGGAAATGGGCACTATTTTTAAACCAAAGGACAAAATGTCTAAAAATCCAGATCCCTAAGTCAAATACAACATGCTAGAATTATCTGCATTCAATTTTTAATTTAACTGCTAATAGTTTCATAAGCCAATAATGATAATAATTTCAACAATTCAGCACAGGAAGCAGAATTTATTTTCTCAGAAGGGACTTTTGAGCTCACTCAGAGTGTTGGGAAAGGTTTGTAAAAAGATGATGTTATTTATTGTACCAACTCTGCTTTTCTGTCTCTTTCTCCACAGGGATATCTGAAAGCAGCCGAAGAAATGCAGATAACATAAAAGGCCTTAAGAGGAAAAAGGTTGTTGCAGAGAATCGGCTAGAGAAAATTCCGAAATCTCCAGTGAAGAAGCCACTACAGTTGAAAACATCTGAAACTGCGCTCCACGGAGCACCATCCAAGGAAACTACACCTTCTTGCTGCTCCTCCTCCAGCAGTCCTTCCCACCATCCTTCAACATCACCCAGTGGGAAAAGAGACGCACAATATGCCCAACCAGTTGCAGCGTCCCCTAACAAGGGGTCATCTTCCACTGACACTGAAAGGCTGAAGGAAGAAACGTCTTCTAGACCACCATCACTTGAGCCCACTGATGGTGAGGAGGGCTCTTTGATTACTGCTAAAGTGTCCCAGCCCGAAGACAGCAACAGCCAAGACCCCAGCTTTGAGGGAGATACTTACCACAGCAGTGCTCCACTTGATGTTTTACTTAAGGCCATGGAGCCTGACTTTAGTACACTGGCTGAGAGGACAAACTCCTTGCAGGCCATTGGAAAACCAGCTTCCAGCCTTAATGCTCAATCTAGTGGTGAATTAACAACAATGCCAGCTGTCAATGTTGGTCTCCAGACCCAACCTTCACATATGCAGACTTATTATATTGACAAACAAGGCAACTTTATTGGCATTGCAGCACCACTACAGGGAAATGTGCAGACATCTACACAGGTTACTCCCATGCAGTCCTCTACACTTGCTACACCGCATTTTATGCCTGTTGCTTCAAATCCAGAAAAGCCTAGCTTGCACGTGAACTTTAATACTGGACCATCCACTATAACCCATGCACCTGTTCCCTCAGGCTCCAATACTTTGCCACAAAGCCAACCACCAGTTGTGCACACATGCCAGTCCCTTTCAGCAAGTGTTCCCAGCACCATTCAGGTCCCAGTTACACCTGGCAGCAACCAAGTTCAGATGACCACTGTAATGAACTTTGGCGCTGAACAGCTTTACAAGGACCAAAAGCCTAAGAAGCCAGGAAAGTACGTTTGTGAATACTGCAGCCGGGCATGTGCAAAACCCAGCGTGCTGCTCAAACACATCAGGTCTCACACAGGAGAAAGACCATACCCCTGTGTTACTTGTGGCTTCTCATTCAAAACCAAGAGCAACTTGTACAAGCACAAGAAATCACATGCTCATGCTATAAAACTGGGTCTCATTGCACGCTCTGAATCTGGAGGTGGATCGTTATCTCAAGAATCTGACAAAGCCCTTGGAACACATTCAGAGGCGGAGGAGAGTGGGGACAGTGATGAGGATGGTAGCACTGCAGACTTGGACCCTGACTCATCACAGAGCAGTGTGGCAGCTTTGTCTGAAAATAGTTTACAGAGTGCAGGTACAACCCAAGCAAGCCATGGGGAAGCTGACTCATCAGCTGTGTTTGAGTCAATTAAACCAGCCCCTGGTCAGAGGGCTCACGAGCCCAAAGTGACAGCTGCACTTCCAAAGGTTGTTGTATACCCAGTTAATGTCTCTCCTCTGAGGGCAGATAGCCCGAGAGTTACAGGTGCAGCACCTGAGCAAGCTGCTGCACAACGACAACGAGAGTTCCAGACTGCCAATCTGAGATCAAACATCACAGTCCTGTCATCTCTCAAAGAGGTGGATGGTACAAATCCCTCACTAGATACTGTGAGTGAAGATGAAGACCAACAGTGCAAGTCTCCATTGTTGGGGGGACATGCTCAGCTTCAGAGGCAACAAGCAACAGACTTTTCTCAACAGCAACAGGCCAAGTGTCTACTTAGTCCCCGCAGTTTGGGAAGTACAGATTCTGGCTATTTCTCACGTTCTGAAAGTGCTGACCAGGCAATGAGTCCCCCCAGTCCATTTGTTAAGATAACTCCACCTGTGGACATTGACATTGCCAAGAATACTCTTCCCAGTCTCCCTCCTGTGGTTGCCACAGTAATGCATGTAGCAGCTGAGCAAAAGCCACGGATCACAGAAGGACAGATGCGCCCACCATTAGAAGTCAAAGCACTCTCTCTGGAAGAGCGAATTTCAAAGTTGATATCTGATAATGAGGCAGTAGTTGACAACAAGCAGCTGGACAGTGTAAAGCCAAGGAGGACATCTCTCTCAAGGAGAGGTAGCATAGACTCCCCTAAATCATACATATTTAAAGACTCTTTTCAGTTTGATCTTAAACCAATGGGAAGAAGGTCAAGTTCAAGCTCAGACATCCCTAAGTCCCCATTCACTCCCACAGATAAATCAAAGCCAGTATTTCTTCTCTCTGTACCTTCTCAATACCCGCCAATGGATTGTTTGCCAATAACAAGGAGTAACTCTATGCCTACTACACCAGGACACTCTGCTCTTCCCCTTAATGTTGCCCCCCTACCCCACCCTTTGCGAATTTGTCAGTCATTTGATGATAAAATTAGTTCGTTGAATGATGATGTATTTTCATCAGCCCCATCAACCCCAAATCCAGCAATACATTCTCGTACCTTAGTCAGACAAGCAGCAGTGGAGGACTTTACCACAAGTGAGGGGCATGGCCTCCCTACTGTTCGCTCCATGGATGAGGGCTATCATGGTCCAAGCAGTTCCACTGAACTGATGCAAAGAAGTAGATCTTTTGAGCACCACCAGGACAGAAACAGAAAGCCTCAGCAGAATAAAGGCACAATGTATGAGTGTGAAACTTGTCGTAACCGGTACAGAAAGTTAGAGAATTTTGAAACGCACAAGAAATTCTATTGCTCTGAGCTTCATGGTCCAAAAAACAAGCCAATCGCTGTTAAAGAAACTGATCAAGATGTTTTTCAAGTTAACATAATGCAGCCCATAGTCCCTAGATCAACTAGTGGCTCAGGAATACTTGATCAACAGACATCAATCAGGAAGAGAAGGAAAATGAAAAGTGTTGGAGATGAGGATGATCAATCCCCTACTGACACCATTCCACCTTGTTCAGTTAGTTTTGAGCTACCAACAACTCTGGCAAGTCGGACTTTTTCTCAGCATGCTGTAATAGTAGACATACAGCCCAAGAACAACCAGTCAAAACTACCTCAGATTCAGCTTGTAGCAAGAGGTATTAATACTTCAGATTCCAGACTGTCACCAATACGAGAGACCCAAATCAGCACCTCTACTAAAGGGGAACTGCAAAGGCAAGGCAGTGGTACTTCAGTCATTAGACACACCAACTCTCTCAGCAGACCCAATTCATTTGAGACAGAATCTATTGACAGGGCCTCTCCTGTTGATAGTATGGAGAAGGATCCCCTGAACAAGCTCAAAACAGATGCAACAGCAAATGTCTCAGCTGACAGCTACCATGAAAAAATATCCAAACCCAAGAGTGCCGACTATGGAAAACAAAGGAAGGAACAATGCACTGATGGCACAGTAGCAGCAGTTGGTGAAAACTCTACTCCTGTCCATCAGTCTCGTCTAGTTCGTCAAAATAACATCCAAGTTCCTGAGATTCTGGTCACAGAGGAGCCTGACAGAGAACATGAAACACAGACTACTGAGCCAGCAGATAAGCCTGCAGATCAGTTCAACTGGCCTCAGAGAAGTGAGAGTTTGTCAAAGTTACCAGCAGAGAAACTTCCACCAAAAAAGAAAAGAATTCGTCTTGCTCAAATGGACCACTCGTCAGGTGAATCAAGTTTTGAGTCCAGCCTCTCGCGAAGCCTCAGCAGGGACAGTAGTCTTTCTCGTTGTTCCAGCATCTCAGCCTCTTTTGACAGAGATGAGCCATCTAGGTCAGAGAGTCCTTCTAGAGGGGAGTGTGTCAGCAAAATTCCAGAGCCTCAAGGTTTGCCAACAGCCTTCAACACCCTTGGTGTGCCTGGAATGATGAGGCGTGCCGCATCTGAACAAATCACTTGTACTCAACCCTCTGTGGAGATTTCATGTGATTACCGTAGCAAGTCTTTTGACTGTGGCAACGTATCTCCCAGCAGATCTCTGTCACCTGTTGGCCAGCCAAAAAGTGGACAAATCTCCCAAGTTCCCCAGGTGCCACTAATTGAAAGGAGGCGGGGGCCATTAGTTCGCCAAATGTCTTTAAAGATAGGCCCAGAGAGTCAGCAACCTGTTCGGAAAGTCATACCTCTTGACAAACCTCCCATTACAAATGTTAGCTCTTTAACTCAGAATAGATCCCAGCAGATTCACATTGCCAATAGGCGCACCATGGCTCAGCCTTTTATCCTGCATACTGGAGAACCACCCTTGCAAAAGAATGAGCAAATGGTGCAAAGCATTCATTTGGGTAGCCCAACTCAGCAGCCTCAAGTCCATGGCCTTCCACACCCTTGGCATCAAATATCAAGGGTTCAAATATGCCAAAAGATACAACAACCGCTGAGCCAGATCTTAGTTTGTCGCGAGAATGTCCAAAACAAACCAGCCGACTCTGAAGAAAAGAAATGTTTTGTGCCCAAATACCAACTGCAGTGTCCAGCTCTGAGAGCAAGCCAAACATTTTCATTCTCCAACACACCGGGAACTCAGATAGCCTTGCCAGTTTTAACAATACCTATTGCCAATCCAATTTTGAGCATGTCAAAATCGTCAGATGTACTCCAAAATGTATATGTTGCTCAATCCAATCAACAGGCCTCTGAGATTAAGACACAGACTGTTGTTCTGTCAGGTGAACAGCATAGGGACCCATTTGATCATACCCAAGTAGGTGCTATACCATTGCCACAGATCCTCATAACTCATGAGCAGATGCATCCTGCTCCCTCTTTGTCCAATAAAAATAGCCTCTCATCCTCTCACAGTGTAGATAGCGATGCCCATGCTGTACCAACTGCAAAGAAGGATAGGACTCAACCTCAAACAGTCAGCACTCATAACCACACTGGAGAACGAGCATCTTCTCTTGGGTCTTTACATTGTACACAGAAACTGGCATCAGTAACTCTATGCCCACAGCAGGAACCCACTGCCTCAAGTAAACGAATGCTGTCACCTGCCAACAGCTTGGACATCTACATGGAAAAGCACCAAAAACGGGCTAAGGATGAGCATGGTGTGGCCTGTCTAACTGATGGAAGGTCAGTCAATTATCTTAATTCCAAGATGTCAGAGGTTACCCGACAGCGGAAGCTAACACTTGTTAGGCAGGTTTGCACAACTGAACCGGTGGACAGTCCCATTGAAACTGAGGCCCCACCTCTGCCGCAGGTTAAAACAGATGGGGAGAAGGACTCAGAGGCTACTGATGATGTTAAGCCTATGTCGCCTGACAGTGCTGGGCTGGCAAAAGACACAAGCATTGTTATTCATGAGGAGGCAGGCCCTGCCCTGAATACTACACCTGGTAGCCTGGGCACCTCAATGCCAGCTAATAACACTCTGAAGCCCCAGGAGAAAGCTGAGGAACAGAGATGGACTCCTGCCAAATCTCCTATCAGGCCCTCCAGTTTCCACGGTAGTCAGTTGAAACTGACCACATCTGTGTCTGTGGTTAACACAAAAGACAGTCATCGCCTGTCTTTCCCCAGCCTGAAGACTGCCACCACTTTTACATGGTGTTTCTTGATGAAGAGGAAACCCCTTCATGTTCCACAGACTGACCTCAAGACTTCAGCATATGCTGTCTGGACAGTCAACCCCAACAACCATAACCCACTTGGCTTGCCCACCAAGGTGGTCATGTCTCTGTTTGACTCCAAGCAGAGCTCCAAGAAAATACACTACACATCGGCCATAAGAACTAGTGGGAAATCTGATATCTTGTCTTACTCAGGCAAGCTGAAAGACGTCATGCCCAGGGTAAGAACTCATTTTCTGCTAAATATTTATATTTCTGTTGTATTTCTGCCTTGTTTCTTGAATCAGATCACTAAATACATCAATTGGTTCTTCTTTCTGCAGGTGCCAATAACCCAGAAGTCTATATCAGTTGAAACCAGAAGTAAAGTGCAACCAGAAACTCAGGCCAGCAATGAGTCAGACAAGGACCTGGCATCTAAAACAGAACCAAGACGGGTCAAAATATTTGATGGCGGGTATGACTCAAACGATTAATAAATTATTTGCTTCATTTTGATGTTTGTATTCCTATCTTATTCGTCCCTCATGATTCTATTGCAACCCCACAGATACAAATCTAATGAAGAGTATGTTTACGTACGTGGGCGTGGGCGCGGTAAATACATCTGTGAGGAATGTGGGATCCGCTGCAAGAAGCCCAGCATGCTGCGCAAACACATCCGCACCCACTCTGATGTCCGGCCATACCACTGTGTCCACTGCAACTTCTCCTTCAAGACAAAAGGTTAGAGTGCAGTAGTTGATCATTGTTCAAAGCTACAAATCTAAAGCCACTAATGCTTTACTTGTGTACATATGTCATGATATGCTAGAGATGCTTTTATCAATGCAACCAAGATGTTTGAACATCTTGATTAATTTTCTTCCTTAAATGCGGTGAAGAGGTGTGTGAGTCTCAGTACTTTCACGATAATCAATCAAAATTAAATTAAATACATAAAGAAACATTCTAGAAAATAATGTATTATAATTGGAATGTATTCTCAAGTCACATAAATATTGTACATGTAGTGATCCAGATGTTAACCATCTATGGGGTTTCTCAAAATCTAATGTTTTTGCAAAACAACTACCTTAATATACTGCACTGTATGTGGTTCTAAATTACTGGATACATATACACACATACTGTTCACCACCATGATGAATATAGTACCACAAATTTTAATAAAATCATATTTGCAGATTCTGATCTTGCATCTGAACATACAATTTGTTGTCACCACAATTTACATTTGAGACAATATATTTTTAATAGCCTTTAACTGCTACAGTTCAATTCTTCCTTTTAGGAGCTATAAAATTAAAGATGTTGTTTCACCATCTCTTAAACCAAGACAGTATGATTCACCATTCTTTATCGAACTTGCCTACCCACGCCACACCGCAGAACAGTACTTGGTGTCAGAGCAACCCACGTTCATTTAAAAATGTCTTTATCAGTTACTCACCCTTTACATACAGCTTGCCCAAAGACCGCATTCTCTTACATAAACTCCTTCTGTGCTATTGTTCAAGCTCTACCCACCCATAAGACCTTACTGCCTCTCTTCTTGCAGGAAATCTGACCAAGCACATGAAATCCAAGGCCCACAGTAAGAAATGCATGGAGATGGGGGTTCCTGCGGGTCTCATTGAGGATCAGGATGCAGAGGACTCAGGTACAGTGCTTCACTGCGCAGCTTTAGCCTAGAGGAAAATACAGAAGGATCATTGCGTGCTCCAAAGCAATAGCTTATCAAACAAAATGAACTATTTCTTTGTAAATTCAGGGGTTTATTTACAGATATTGTTACAAATGTAATAATGACTTGATACATATAGGTCTTGTTTTTACCCCCTTTGCTTTGGTTTCAAACAACAGGATTGCCCTTCTTTAAATAGTTCTCCTGTTAATGGCATGAGATATAAAACACGGATTGTCCCTGCTTGTGCTCTGTTGCTATGTCGATCAATAGCTTTGCCACGGTCTAATTAGAAATTCTAAATGCAGCTTCTTCCTCTGTTAACTCAAAGCGCATGTGGGCGGCATGCACAGCGTTTAGAAAGAGGAAATTGCTGCATCTAATTTTAGAAGAAAAAAAAAAGAGAGAAGCTGCCTGAAAGCATTCTATGGTCCCAGTCTCCAAGAGCATATTTGTTTTTCCTCCTCTGCCTGTGATGGACCTCAGGGGCGCATGGTGGTCTAGGATGTGAAACTATGCAGCAGCAGCACAAAACATCACTGAATCGCATTGTTAGTGGTGGATTTTCTTACTGTGTGATAACAGAAGATCTTTAATGAATGAAAGTGGTTCAATACTACCAAAGGGCCAATCTATTTTCATACCAGCTCTGATGACTCATATGTTCTGTGGAATATCAGGAATAGACTTCCTTCTTACATATTCTCTCATCTACAGGAGACCGCAGTCAGGTCAGCAGTGCTGACCGTCAGGATTCAGATGGTGATGACTCCGATGGACCTGATGATGAGGAGAATGATGACAACGAGGAGGAAGAGGAGGACAGCCAGGCAGAGTCTGGCCTGTCTACCAACCCTTCTGTCTCTGCCAGCCCACAGCATATCCCTTCCAAAGAGGCTGAAGTCCCTCCTAGCGCCCTCCTAGCCCAGATGTCAATCAGCTCAGTCTCCCTACATCTCTCCCAGCCTCCAGCTCCTGAATCCCACACATCAGACTCAGAATCTGTCCCCATGATGAGCCCCGTGTCCCTGAGCAAACAGATATCGATCTCTGGGTCCTGCTACAGCCCAATGCCCCTCCCTTACTCTCCTCCGCCTGTTGCCACTACATCAGACTCCTACACCTCAGACACAGAGTCAGTGCACATGATGAGCCCAGTGTCACCATGCAGGCAGATGTCCATCGACTACCCTGACTTTGATGTGCCCCCTAGTCCCCCAGTGCCAGGCAAAGTCTCCAAGCTAGGCCAGGTGAGACCTATGTATTCTCATTGTGTCTCTCTCCACCACTCCCTGCCTGCCTCCCTTCTTTCCTATCCATACCCTTACTTTGAATCCTGCATGCGAGGCACTTCCACAAAGCTCCTGTGAATGCTCTGAAAAAAGGTGAATAGGATTATCAGTTCTGATTAGGCTTGGTGGATCGATCCAAATACCATTTAATCTTAACCTCTTTAAATCTAATAGGATTGTGCCACAATTAAGTGAAGAAATAAGTCTGAATGTTCATTTTTTCTCTTTTCACAGGACACCTCCTCTGCCCCTCCTGCTGTGGCAACAAGTGAATCGGGCATACCAGTGGACCGGAGCACTCAAACGTCCTGCTATGCTTCTCATGGTCCCATGCACTTTCCCCCACAGGGTCTATCCCAAACACCAGGAACAGAGACCCAGACCCACCTGTTCAGTCACCTGCCCCTGCACTCCCAGCAGCCTTCTCGCTCCTCTTACAGCATGGTCCCAGTTGGGGGGATCCAGCTGGTGCCCGCTGGCCTGGCAGCTTACTCCACCTTTGTACCAATCCAGGCTGGCCCGGTCCAGCTCACCATCCCAGCAGTGAGCGTCATACACAGAAACACAAGCCCGTTACCAGCTCCCAACACTCCACCCCAACCTGAGGGTTTGCAAACCCAGCCACTTGTGGTCCAGGAACCAATCAGTAGTGTTGTGCCCTGCTTTCCTCTAGGGCAGGTCACTGGCCTGCAGGCTCAAACAATACAGCCAGTAGGTCTGGAGACACTTAACCTCATGGGGCTGACCAACACAGGTCTGGCATCCACCCAGCTGCTGAACCAGCAAGGGCTCACCCTCAATGCCACCCTCGGGCTGCAGGTTTTAGCTGCCAACCCCACCTCCCAAAGCAGCACTGGCCCCCAGACACACGTCCCAGGTCTGCAGATAGTTAACATCGCCCTGCCTGCCATCATTCCTTCTCTCAGCCCTCTATCCACCCTTAGTCCTCTCCCTGGGTCCTCAGAGAGGCAGGGCAGCCCTGAAGCTCCAGGAGTGCAGCCATCTCAAAATGAACACGGGTTCAGTTCTTTACAGAGCTGCATGCCCACTTCACCGACCACCCCTTTCAAGGTCAGCAGCTCTCCAGAGCTGACCTCAGGCAGCAGGGCTAGCCCCAGAGGTAGCAGCAGAACAGAGCTCACACAGACTGTTGAGAGGGAAGAAAGAAAGAAATCCCCGCAGCAGCATCCATCACCAGCTCCTGAGAGCCGAGCAGACAGTGCGAAGGAGTCACCAGCTGAGGGAGCTAGTGATCCTGCACATCCAAGACCACCGCCAGTGACCAGCTGGCAGAAGGTGATTGATGACTATAATGAGGTATCCAGTGATGATGAAGACAGACTGGTCATTGCCACCTGAAAATCCCCAAGTGGAAAGCTCTTCTTGTTCTCTTTTTGTAATTCTTGTCACTTTGTAAGACTGAAAACACCTTTCAGGGGTTTGTTTCTTTGCAAATCACCTTTCAAAGCACAGATGCTGACATTCATATTGTATGTGCAATCACATGATAATTATAATGATGACCAATCATTTTATTTTTACTTTTTTTGTCAGCTCCAGACAATTTCTTTTTTTGTACATGTTGTATAGACAATTGTGCCTTTATGGAGTTTCTTGTTTAGGAACCTGTACATAATTCCTTATAAATTCAGTAGTTGCTTGTGTTTATTTCAAAAAAATAGAGGTAAAGAGATGCATAACAATGGAGGATATCAATTTTATTTTGGAGGATTTGTCATTCGTAAATTTATGGAATTATAAATGTTGTACTGGTATATGTACATTTCTATGGATTATGGGGCAATGTTTCTGTGTACAGATGTTGTGTTCAACTATTTATTATAATCCATCTAGTGCCCATTATGATTCATAAGTCCATAGGTATGTGCATTTATGGTAGCTTTACATTGCTGTATCAATATTCTTAACTGTATCAGTAAAAATTTGTTTACAAACATTAAAGTGGTGTCACTGTATTTTTTCAGTTAAACACTAGAAACATATCGTCACTAAATATTTTAAGGTGGCAGGTATTCATTCACACTCTAAGGTTGAATCATAGACATAGTATTAATTCTAACAAATCAATATTGTAAGAGCAGTGAGTGTTAAAAGTGGGACTGTGGTGTGAAATCGAACGTATGTTTAATACCTATTTTGCTGTTGATTATATGTCACATTTAATATTGTAGGTAGCACATTTTCCATATCAAATATAGTAGGAGTGGGGGGCTGTTTACTTTACACTGCCCAAGGGCCCATTGTCTCATAATCTGTCCTTGCACTTTAAGGGTGACATACTGCACAGCAAAGATGATTTAGATTTCAATCCTCAGGGGACAACCTCGTAATCCTCTCATCAGCACAATGATACCACTTAATTAAAAACCACTAGTTGCCAATCAAATGAGTGGCACTTGATTAATGAATTATTATATTTGTTTTATTTTACACCTACGAGAAGAGTCATGGTGGTCTCAGAGGACCAGAACCAAACACAGCAATCTGGCCTCAATGAGGGAAACTTCTCTCTCATCTCAAGAGGCTTTCCAGCGATAACCTCCTTGCTCCACCCCATTCAGAAGGTGACTCATCCATCTACAGTGCAGACCCCATCACTCTGCATACCCCCTCCTCCCACATGGGGTAGCTATAGCAAAGCAAACAGAGACCCCTAGTGGTTATTATCTACTAGTGCTGAGAAAAAAAAATGCAGGCTGATGAAGTGAAGAGCACGCTAGATCTCAACTCAACTCCAGCACAGTCAGAACAAATCCAACACAACACAACATCACAGCAGCTGCATGGTTCAACTGGCTAAACTTGAGTGTACAAATTTTAACTGAAGCTGCCTCTAATGTTACTCAACTGGGTTGTTTCTGTCCTGAACGAAGAAATACGCTCCTGCTGCCATTAGCATGAGCTGTTTCCCTGACCAGTGGAAACTCTTAAAACACCAGCCTCTGGGGCCTCAGAGCTACAGCATGTCAGGATACTTTACCTAAGACTTTTCCACTTTGAGCATGCACCCACCCACATACACACATACAAACAAGGTCAATTTTCCACCACTGCCCACAGCAGTGTCTCTGAATATGTGATTTAGGGAAACAAAGTACTCCTCGGTTTCCACAGTTTATTGGTAGTGGAGGGAAACCATTAGAATAACAGCCACTTTGGAGCTTGTTTGTACTTTCGGCAATCAGTCATCAATAAATAAAACACAACAGTTGTGGAGCACAAGATACAGGGCCAACAGGACCGTACATTCATTGCAAAGGGATGATGTAAAACACGATCAGGATGACAGATTACCTTGTAGATTATAAATACTGATTTTTATATATACACATCTGTATTTCCAGCAGTATTGGTATTTTAATGTATCTATTAATAAGACACTTCCTGTTGAAATGTTTAATCTCCAACAAGAATACTGCTCAAAAAGGACTACAGATAAAGATGTTTGCATTGGTTATGTAATGTTGGGTGTAGAGTCCAATTTAAGTTTAACCCTATAATAATTTATTCTTAGGGACAGAGAATGAGGTGTATTAAACTTTGATTTTTTAAATTCCAACTCAGCTCTCCAGTCCAGATCATGCAAAGGGCAAAATCCCCTCCTGCCAGGCAACTTCTTTTGTCTGCAGCGGTGTATATACACAGAGAGGACTGGCTCTCAAAGTTCAAACTTCAATATGTGATAAAATGGCTGCTTTACAATGGGCTGAAATATCTGATTAGAAGTACTTTCATTGTTGTAATTTAGATGATTTACAGAGTACACTTTTTATTTTATTTTCACTTTAGTAAATTAGTACATATTTGATGTATACACTGAAGTATGGTACTCTGTTTTCAAAAGGCAAGAATAATGTTTTGTGATGTTATTTCCGTTTTCACTGTATAGTGTATTCAACACATACGTATCTACGGTCTAATATGGTCCTTGGTTTCAGTCTTGTCTCTATTGTTATATTGTATTTTATTTATTTATGGCTTTTAATTGTATTTTACTTCTCCTTCCTTATCTCATTTGTGATTTTAAATCAATAAGGGATTTGTCCAAGACTATTGTAAATCTTATAATAAATTACTCCTTTGTTAATTGTCTCTCTTCTTAGTTTATTTTTGCCTTATTGTTATCTGTTTTTTAGTATTGTTTTATCTTTTGTATGGTTTTGTCTGCAACTTTTTATGCTGCTGTCCTTGCAAAAGAAGTTTCCAAACTCTATGGGACTTATTCTGGTTAAATAAATGATTCAATTTAAAATGCTTATGTGACTTGACTGCTGTAACACTGCAATTTCTCATTATGATTAATAAAGTACTCTACCTATCTAATTTGTACATGAGTAGGTTTCAGCAAAAAAAAAAAATGTAATTTCACTTCTACTTGAGTCATATTTAAGTCATGTCTTTCTACACTTTTGCTTTATAATATACTTCTAGCAATGCCGACCATAAAAACTGGGAAATTAATCCTTGCTTAACTGCCTAGCTTGACTGCCACCTGCTGTCTCAGAAGTGCCACTGTAGCTCATCCACAGAGTCCAACAAGAGTATGGCACAGGTCGCATTCAATCACCCGGCGTCTCCCGCATCCACCAGCTCACAAACAGGGCATCTCAAAGATCTCAACTTGGCCTGTGCGACTGCTTATCAGCGGCCGACTACTAACAAACATCATTGTCTGGGTAAAAGCCAAAGGACAAAACTGTGCGGCGCTGCAGGAGAAGGAGGGGGGAGGTGGGAAGCACTTGTATAAAGTCAAAGGGCTGCACATGTGGGGCAACAGTGACAGAGAGACTCCAGTCTGACGCCTCTGCGCTCCTGCGTGAATCTCTGAGGACGATCACCGAAAACACTTTGCGAAGGAGTGATACACTGGATGATTAATTTTCCACTTCTGGAGGATTATTAATTTTCTTGAGCAATATTTTGTTTTTAGAAGAGCCTGGAAAAATGGATATATACATTTTGATTTCCGCGTTATCAGTGATGTACTCCTGGAGTTTAAGCACAGGTAACTTTTGTTTGTTTTTTTCCCAACAGCCAAACGACTAATTTTAGCTATTTAACCTGGGCATTAACACTAATTCTAGATACACAGGGCCTAATTTAAGTAATATTTGAATTACTTAAATTATTTAACAGTTGAAATTTGAATCCTGTCCCTGCAAAGTAGCAGAGTAAAATATTGCTGCAGTTATGCTGGTAAACACGGAGTTTGCTTTATGCATCTTCCTGACATACAACGTTAGGTTAAAGGTTTATATGCAGTGTTTTGACAACGATGATTTAATTGCAGTCCTATCAGCGCCTTCTGGAGAGACACCCACTGCCTCCACCGCCACCCAGGGGCGCCATGTGCGGACCAAACGCTGCTCCTGCGCCACTTTCCTGGACAAGGAGTGCGTCTACTTCTGCCACCTGGACATCATATGGGTCAACACGCCTGAGTAAGTCACCATTAGCCTAATATTGTCTTTTAACAGTAGTAACAAAACATAGCTAACTTTTCTCCAGCAGCCGTAGTACAGAATGAAACATTTTATTTTCGGCAAAAAACAATTAGCCTGTGTTAATGAAACTAACGAAATATTGGATAGACGTTGATACAAAAACGATTTGACGAACGAATAGCAAAAAGCAACGTTAAGCTAGCGATTTTGAGGAAGGGGTCGCTTTCTGTTAACATTTGTTGAGCGTAACTGAAAATAAAAGTACAGTTTTCCTACCGTATCAGTTTTGGAAACATTTTACTTTTACTTTGACAAGGTAAACAAGCTAACTTAAACGCATTTGACCGTCAAACGGAACGCTTTTAACGTGATTTGTTCGTGTTTTGACCGTTAATTTCAGTTGTTTGATTCGAATTGTGTCACTGTTCCATCCAGGCGCGTGGTCTCCTACGGACTGGGCAACGCTCCCAGGACGAGGCGCGCGGTCGCGGACTCCATGGCAACCAGCAGCGGACCCCGCTGCCATTGTCTCCACGAGAACGACAACACATGCAGAAACTTCTGCCGGCCGGAAAAACACCCCAGGTATGTAATTTGCATTTTATCACAGCTTCCAAAACATCTCGTGAGGAGGCAATAACAATTATATGCCAAACATTGATCATATTTGCTGTCAATTATACCAGAAACCGCCAGAGTCTATCATTTGTGTGCTTGTTTTCATCACATGTGAGAACAAGTTTCATTTCTTAAATGCCCTCTCAATGTGTCGAAACTGGGGGTTGAATAATTGAAATGTGATCCCGCTCTCATCGTGTGTTTTTCTGTGCGCTGTCTCTCCCTCGCAGGTATGAAACATCGCCAGACACGGTGATCCGCTCTGCCGAGGGCGATGGTTGTGTTGAGGCGCAGTGCAAACACAAGCTGGCAGCCGACACTGGCAGGATTAAGAGGTAAGACAACCCGCTCAGACTGAAGGAGGATGAATACCTCAAAGTCTATTTGCAAAATAAATGGACAGGGCAATTATAACCTCACGCAACACTGAGGTCTTTTGTAGGGCAAAATATCTAGCTACATACATTTTGCATGCATAAAACCCAGGGATAAAAACAGTCAGCACGTGTTTAAGATGCAGGAATTTCGAGATTAACCCTCAAGCAAGGAATTCCCTATACATTATGATGACTGAGCACCATTATGAATTCCATAAAACCTCTAAGATTGTAAGGAATTTACCTAAAGTAAGCTGCATCACTTAACTGTGAGAGTTAAGAGCTCCTCTCTGCCACAGCTGCACTCATGTGCCATCATGTTTCAGACTCAAACCCTCTCAAAGTTTGCGTGCCATATGTCTGCACTTTGACACAATAATAATTGGAAACATAAACTTTAATCTGCTCAAACCACTCAAAAGTGTGTTATGCATGACACTTAGCGGTTTGAATGTGAGTGACTGGCAGCTCAAATTCACCTTTTACATCGATGGTTCAGATGTCTGATTGCCTTCTGTCTTTGTCTACAGAATGAAGAACAGCAACAAGAAATGGGTGTCACCTATAGCAATAGGGGCTGCCTTGAAAACCCGCCTGCTGCTCGAGAAGTGGAGGGTGAGACAGCGCCACAGGGCGAGAGCATGGGAGGGCGAGAGCACGGCCTCCTAAAGACGACAGATAACCTCCTCACCTTGTCATACAGAGGGGGAAAGGGTTTCATAACCATGGGCCCTTCTCTAAAGCCATCAGCTAGTGGGGATCCCTGTGGAAGACCATGGAGAGCCCAAATAAGGCTGGCAAACGTACTCCATGTTGGCTTCATGGCCGCGGTGTCTGCAGCAGAGCAGAGAACATTTACAGCTCCACTTGGTTGCACTTCATCAGCCAGATGAACGAGGTCAGAGACAAGACAGGGAGTTCAGGTTAAAGGAGATAAGCTGAACAGAGGACTTGGCCCCCGGTCTGCAAAATCAAGGACAGTCATTGATTGATCTTGTAGGTGTCAGACTCAGTCACTGTTACTCCTTTGGACTCAAAAGAAAAACACCAAATAGCATTTCAAAACCTTGAGATTACTAGAAGGATTTAATATAAATCCCCCTTGTTACAGAAAATAAAAATCACTGCTGTATATGCATGAAGGCAGTCCTACTTACTATATTTTAAAATGCCATTATTTTTCCTCACACAGTTGCAAAAACAGACTGTCTACATAGAAGTGATGAAGTGCCTTGTGTCATTTTTCACTGACTGAAACTAATTACTGCATTTTTTACGCAACAGGTTGTCTCCTGTATGTCAGGACACAGGTCATTGTAGCTTTGCAGTACAGTAGCTGCTGGGAGTTACTCATGTGGATGTTATCACAGATTTCTTTACACTTATCTATACACTTAATTTAATTTTTCCACTAAATATGTTATGTATGTTGTTGCTACTATGTGTTATTTATTCTTTTTACACATTGTCATTTCTTCGCCATATTGGTTCCGTCATGTTTGGTTTGTCATTTCTGTGAAATGTTTTGTCACCAGGGCGCCAAATTTTGGCCAAACTTAAAAAATAAATTTTTACACACTTATTTAAAAACAACTGCTCAACTTTTTCCTCCTTATTGTTTTGTGCTTCTGTGCTGTATTCTATGTGCAATGAATTAGATGTTTAAAGCTAAAATAGACCTGAGAAAAGCAGTGTTTCACCAGCTTAAGTTGCAGATAATTAAAATGGAATAGAGGAGCTGACAGGCCAAAAACATTCAAAAATCTTTTGTTTAGAGTTTTATAAATTAGAGGTGTAACAAATTAGATTTTAAGTTGGTAAACGAAAGACAAAAAGCAAAAGTGAAAGAGAAATGAGTGAGACAACATGTGAGAGATGGAGATAATGAGAGAGACAGACTCAGATGTGATAACAAGAAAGTGTTGATGTGGAAGACAACAAGGCAAAGAGCAATAAAACCCTGCTAACCCTGCCCTTTCATCTCTGTGCCAAACCAGAGTATACACTGCAATTTCTAAAATCAGCTGAAAGTGGATTTAAGGTTTCTTTCAGCAGCTTGGATTTCAAAGACACATCCAGCACGTTGTTTGTCTTCAGCTCTGTAATGATCTCCTTTGTTTTAAAATACGTTTAGATATCTACCACCTTCCAACCTGAGCTTTTCCAGCAAAAAAACGTGACTCAGCTAAACAATCCAACAACGCCTGAGTCACTCTTATGTTATTCTCTTAACTATCTGCCCTGGCCTCTCCGCTCACCTCTGATGATTATTGCAGATCAGGGCCATTATTTACCAGCTGCTGTCCCTTAATCACCCTTTACCACTCCTCCTCCAGAGGGCTTGCATCTGTTCTTCTCCCTAATTGAAACCAAAAACTCCTGGCATGTCCGCAGATATCTTTAATTTCATCTCGGCTCATAAATCAACCTCATTTCATTCCAGTAAATCAAGTAGTAGTAAGTAAGAGAAGTGCATTTTTTGAGACAATCCAGTCAGTTTTAAAGTAGGTTTTAGCCCAAGATGGAGAATTTTCTCAACCCATAGACGAGCATGTAAGCATGGATTAGAAAATAAGACTTTCAATCAGCAGAGCTGTAAACTCTTCGTTGGACAATGATTAATGTTCTTTAAAGTTATTTCTATCATCACAAGCTCTTTTTTCAAATTTTGCACAGCGCAAATGTGTGGCATCAATCTGTCAGATGCGTCCCCTCTATATCTCAGTTGCACATATGATGAATGTTGAACAAGTTGTTCTTGGGTTCAGTTCAAACATTTGTGTGCCTGAAACTTGCTCCCATCACTCATCACAGAGCTGCTTGAACTGGCAGCGGAGAACAATCCAATGCAAATTGGTTGAAAAGTCTTATCTATCCAGCCCATTTAGCAAACAAATCCATAGTGGATTCTGTGCCTTGGGCTTATGGAAAGAAACGTTGGTGTGCCCTCCTGCGTGCAGAGTCCAATCATAATAATACTGATGTCATATTTTCCAGACAGACCTACTATTTGTTTGCAAAACAATTTTAAGACGTGTCTGCCGCAGGAGACAGACAGCACTGCAGATACAGTCTGAGGACAATAGAGAGAAAGTTTAGATGACACACAAGAAACGATTTAATCCCACGATACAGGTAGAGTGTACACTAGGCAAACCTCCTGTTAGTGGAAGTAGATCTGCTGATATTGTGCTCTCTTGGGATTGTAAAGGAAATGTTACCAAGTCAACAAGGAACCTGCATAATGCTTGATACAGCAAGTTATTTGTCCACAACATGTTACATAACAAGCAATGTTGAACAATAATAGTGATGCTTTCTAATTTTAAAAGTGGCTCCATTACAATATTTCTCTGCATATATTTCTCTCTCAGGTTTATAAATATAATGCATGACGTAAAGGTGATGCACAACATGTTTTAGACCAATATTCAGTGCTGGAAGAAGTATTCAGACAATGCCACAGTGTAAAAATACTCCATTACAAGTAAAAGCACTGCATTCAAAGATTTACTTAAGTAAATCTTCAACAAAATGTGATTAAAGTATCAAAAGTAAAAGTACTCATCGTGCAGCATGGTCCATGTCATTGTTATATTAAATATGGGTTATTGTTACCGATCATTAACTTGTAAGCAGCATTTTAATGTTGCAGTTGATCCAAATGGAGCTAATTGGAACTATTTTACATACTGTTGGATAGTTTAATCAATAAAATGCATGTTCTATAAGCTCATCATATGTTCTGTATGTAAAACCAGAATATGAAAAGTTACTAAAGCTGTTAAATAACTGCAGTGGAGTAAAAAGTAATGTAGTGGAGTAGAAGTATAAAAGGGGCATTAAAACTGACTTTATTATTCTACCAGACTTCTATTGAAAATCCATATCACTACAGCCCTTTTAACACACTAACTCCATAGCTTCTTATCAGATTGCCTTTATCAAAATGACTGCTGCATGTTTGCTTCTCTGACTTGGCTCTTTCACTCTTATCTTCAAAATCATTACATGCCATCTACGTCACGAGACAGCCGTAGCTTTATTAAGCTTTCTGGAGAATTGCTAAAAGGGGACGCCTCCATGTACCTGCACACTGAAGCGGTTAACAGCACGCGGATGGGCCTGGGACCCAACACAATGGCTCTTACCCTCTAAACTATGCAGCTCTATGCAAGTAACTCCCCTGAGACATGAGCTTTTGGCATAACTCATTAGTGTATTGAATAGAGCGAGCGCTAACATAATACCCCATTTCACAGCAAGGAATCTCCTTGACACGACAGGAATTCTCGAGCTCAGGAGCCAAACAATAGGTGTGGAACGTCTGGGCGGGGAGGACTGGTCTCGGCTTCTGACGTCTGACCAACGCCTGACTGTACCTTTACACGCCCTGTTTTCCATCTAGCACTCCCAGCTGTGGCAAAAGCATCTCACGATCTCACCCTGCTGCAGCCCGGCCAGAGGGGTTTAATTACTGTGGCTGGCTGAGTCAAACTCAGGATTTGGCTGAAAAGGTCACCAGGAGTCAGCTGGATGACTGAGCACCACGAGAAACCTGTCAGGGAGGTTCAGTTGAGGAGCTGTCGGTTGGGTTGGTGGGGAAAAGATGTTGCCCTTTTAGTGTTTGCTTTGCAGGAGAAAGTCAGACTGGCAACGTGAGTGATTTATCCTCTGTGGTTGAATTTGATTTGTCATCACATCTTGGCGAGAGGGGGATGACACATTTCTCAGAGAGCTGATTATGGGAATCTGTGCAGTTATCTCTCAGCACTTTGTCTGCCTATAATCCCGCTCTCAGTCCTACCTAACCCAGCTACCGCCTCCCACCCTGCCAGGAGCACAACAAATACTGAAAAGCATTACAGCAATATCCCTGAGATTCAAAAAACGCTTTGCTGACATGTGAGGATGAGTCGTGTCTGCAGTTATGCTTCGGATCTTCCCTGTCTTTATGCAACTTTACTGTAGTTTAAAATCAAAGCGAGTGGGGGGGGCCCAGGCATTACTCATATGCACATTTGGAGGGAATGTTCAGAATGCAAAGAATTATACAAGTTTCAGAAAGTTTGAAGTCCGTTGTCCAAAATTAACTCGAAGTCAGGGATGATGAAAGACACATATTCCATAGATCCTAAATATATACACGTTACATAACAAATATATACACTTCATGCATACAGATAATAAATGCATGGCAAAATATGCATTTATGTGGCACTTGAAGTAATTATTTGCATTTTTGTTGAAGTGGCTAACAGGTTTCCAGATAGAGTAATTAACCCTGTCGAACATTGATCAATGTCTGACAAGAAAAAGCCTGAGGGTGTGCTATCTAGAAGTACAGTGAAAGCTTTACAACAGCAGAATTAACTTCAAAGAGTCACATTTAGTTATTTATAGTCATGTTAGCAGCGTTGCTCTAGGGATGGAAATGTCGGTGAGTGAGTCAACCACTTTGTTCGTGAAACATCTCAACAACTAGTGGATGGATTGCCACAAAATGTTGTGCAGACATTCATGGTCCCCAGAGGATGGCTTTAATGATCTCCTGACTTCTCCCCTTTAGCGCCACCATGAGGTTGTTGTTTAGAGCGACATATCTTGACGACTGGATGGATTTTCATTAGTTTTGCCACAGATATTCAAGGTCCCCAGAGGATGAATCCTAATGACTCTGGCGACCCTCTTACTTTTCCTCTAGCGCCACCAGCAGGTTTACATTTTTGGTTGTTACTGAAATATCTAGGGACAACTATTGGATGGATTGCAGTGAGATTTGGTACACATTCATGGTCCACTCAGGATGAATTGTAATAACTTTGATCCCCTGACTTTTCATCTAGCACCATCATCACGTCAAAAATTCAATTTGTCTAATATTATCGTTTATGACCAAATTCCTGGTAAATGGCATTCCCATCAACCTCAGCTGTACTTTGTTTAGTGCTAATAAGCTAATGTTAGCATGCTAACACACTAAACTAAGTTGGTGAACATGGTAAACAATACACCTGCAAAACATGAAAATGTTAGCATGGTCATTGTGAGCATATTAGCATGGTGACGTTAGCATTTATCTCAAAGCACCACTATGTCTAAGTACAGCCTCACAGATGGCTGCAGACTCTTGATTTCATATTGAAAAAAACTGTTGCGAGGTTATCTTATTCCAAAAATAATGTGCCACTGATAGGAATGTCCCTTTCGGCTTGAGGATTTTGACACATATTTTTCTCACTGCTATAATTGTCAACAATAAGTGCTGATATATTGGACCTTGAATAAACATTACATTATCTGAGAAAACACTGTACTGAGCCAACACTGCAAACAGACAGATAACAATCTCATCTGGGTTTCCAAAGATAATTTCAAAGAAAAATACATAAAGAAATGGGGACACACTTACAGTAGCATGCATAGTAACACATATTATTAAGAGCGTCTGTGTTCCTGTTTGTTTGGCTCTCCTTTGTAACCGTGTTTGTTTACATTGCTGGGCAGGTGGAGTTGAAGCTCTTATTCTGTCATTCCCTTTTTCTTGCTCGGTCTCTCTCAACACATGATGAAAATCCCTTCTGAAGGATGCATAAGGTAAATGTTGATAGACATTGATGGTGTCTATGAAGCGGTGAAGCTTTTTCCTTTGTGTGTAAATCACTTCAAAAAAGACATTTCATCAGAGATCAATGCTATTATCTCAGTTTTCATTTGTTAATGCTTGTAAAATATCAAAGCCATACATCAGTCTTTAGAATGAGTGGGTTTAAAACAACAACAACAACTTTTTTTGTGTTAAATGTTTGAGTTATTCAAACATTTTTCATGTGGAGCAGCTTGTCCATTAGTACGCAAACTGTTTTATAACACGTTCAGACAGTCTAAGCCAATGTTCCTTTAAAGTTCTATGGGTTATTGTGCGGCAAATAGCCTGGGTTTCCAACATGTCAGTGACTTGGGAAGAAAGAAAAAAGCCTAAAAATAAAGCCTTGTTTTTAGCCTGATGACAAACAAATTTTAAATGATCCAATAGTCTCTGAAAGGATTTCAAAAATCCAAGACCGTGGCCATTTTTTCAACCCAGTGCATAACATGTAACTGTCAAACTGAAACGAAAACTTGAAAATCCACCAGAGTTTGATTTGGATACTGATGCAATTAAAAATACAGTTGCATCCTTGTTTTAAAGTAATAGTTTAACATTTTGGTAAGCACACTTACTTGCTTTCTTTCTGAGAGTGAGATATATATATATAAGGAATAGTTTGACATTTTGGGAAAATAAGTGTATTGGGAAATACATGTATTCCCTTTCTTGTTGAGTTACATAAGAAGATCAATACCACTCATAGCTGTAGGTCGAGTAAAACCGCAATTGTCATGTATAACTTTTCAGTTTTTGTACAGATCATACAAACAAGATATAACGTGTTAATTAGTGAACTAGAAGTGCTGGTAGGTGTATTTTTTTTAATCCTTGGACAGAGCCAGTAAAACTCTGTTTCCATTCTTTATGCTAAGCTAAGCTAAGCTAACCATCTTCCAGCTCCAGCTTCATACTCAGCACACAAATATGAGAGTGGTTTCCAACTTCTTCATCTAACTCTCCACAAGAAAGCGAATAGGCGTATTTCCCAAAATGTCAAACCACTACTTTAAGTACAGAGTTAGGACGTGGTTAGCCTAGTTTAGCATAAAGACTGGGAGCAACAGAAACAGCTAGCCTGGCTCTGTTTAAAGTGAAAAAATACACCTACCAATACTTTTAAAGTTCACTAATTACGGCATTGTTTTTTGTGTGTTTATTCTGTGCATTAAGAGTAACGTAAAAACAAAAACATTTGTGGGATTTTTGGTGTATTTTTTTAATGTTTGACAGACCCAGGTTAGTTGTTTCCCTCCACTTCTAGTCTTGATGCTAGGCTAGGCTAGGCTAAACACATCCTGAAAGCACACAGACATGAGACTGATATCTTTTAATCTCACTCTCAAAAAGAAAGCGAATAAGTGTATTTCCCAAAATGTTTTTTTTTTTTGTCATATTGTTTTTTTTACTTTGGACAGAAAACGGCTAGCTGTTTCCCCATTTATATTCTTAATGCTAAGCTAGGCTAAACACGTCCTGACTCCAGTTCTGTACTTAACGCACAGACATTGACATAATTGTATCTCCTATAATGTTATTTTAATTCATTTATTTTAAACTATTCCTTTAACAACACCCTGACACTGCCTGTTGTTCACACTGACTCAAACTGACCCTAGATCTGGACCCCTGACCCAGACTAACCCCGTCTGTTAAGAGGTGAATGACTGGGGTGAGTGTTCAGAGCCTCTCTGCCGGGTTATTGTTTTGACAAGACAGCTGCCAAGTGATAAACTTCTGGGTTCAACTCATTGTGTCAAGTCTTTTTATATACTCCATCATCATCCTCTTTAGCTCAGCCTTTCATTGTATACAGTCGTGCCAAGATGATTGTTCATGTTGGAGCCTGGAATTCTGCATTGCCCTCTATTGTCAACAAAAAAAGAAATTGGTCGGATCTGACAGCAGTCTCAGCCAAAACAATAACACATACTGCTGCCCACTATCATACAACTCTGCACTATTACTAATATCTCTAAAGATATTTTTATAGCCTCATAAATTCAGATGTGATTTTGCACATTTTTGTCGATACAGTCCCATGAAAATCATTTAAAACGGAAACAATCATCATTCAGTCCTTTTTCAAGGAGTCACTGATAATCGTAGGCCAATCAGATTACATAACTTGCCGACGTTTGTGCTTGTAATTAATGTTGTTCGAAAGAGTCTAAACTTTCTCCAAGCCTTTGTTGCAACAGGTAGCACAAATACCATCACGTCACGTTGTTGTACCATCACAGGTTTGCTGTAATGTTTGAAGTAGAATTAACAGAACAAATTAGCTGGTTGCTGCAGCCTTCGACATGTATCCAATTTCTTTGATGTGGTACGTCGGGTTGATGTAGTTCAGTGGAAGTTCAGAGATTTAATCCCATCCTGAGGCGGGAAATAAGGGAGTAACAACAATACGGGACGAGCTGCAAAAGGAGTTCTATAAATACGGGAGCTCACAGGAATGAGAAGACTGTTGACATGTGTGCACTGGTACAACGTGGATGCAACCCGGGATGTAAACATCCAAATACTTTGAAGTGCAGAGCAGTGCAGGCCAACAGGTCTGTGCAAAGTGCATTCACAGGAAAGAGCTGGGGCACCTATGAGTGAGCCCTTATTGACAGGACCATGGCTGACACTCAACCTGTTTCAATATGGGTTGTTTCCAAGGTAATCTGCAATACATTGTGGGTTTCCGGGCCTATATGGAGAGTATTTCTAAAATAATTATAAGGTCATGTTATCATAAGGTCTCCTACACCAGTGGTTCCCAACCTTTTTTAGCTTGTGACCTCTTAATACAAAGAAATGTCTACCTGCCCTTCCTCGTCACAGGCTGCATATGTCTATGGCCGGTGAGGAGTTCAACCAAAGATTGATTTTCCCTTAAAAGTATAGTTTGACATTTTGCGAAATACGCTTATTTGTTTTCTTGCAGACAGTAAGATAAGAAGATCGATACCCCTCTCATATCTGTCTGTTAAATATAAGGCTACAGCAAGCAGCCAGTTAGCTAAGCTTAGCATAAACAATGGAAATTGGGGAAAACAGCTAGCCTGGCTTTGTCCAAAGGTAACAAAATATGCACCTCTGAAAGCTCACTAATTAACATGTTACATTTCATTTGTTTAATCTGTACAAGAAACAAAGTGAAAAAATGACTGGAGGTTATGTGCAGGAATACTTCTTGCACTTCACTGCACCTGCCCAAGAAATAGTCCCGCACACAAACACCTGTAAAAACACAACTTGTTTTATTTGTACGAAATAAAAAAACAAGATATTGTGTGTTAGTTAGTAAGCTTTAGAGGTGCTGGTAGACACACTTCTTAAGTTGAACTTCAGACTGAGCTAGGCTAGCTGTTTCCCCCTGTTGTGCTAAGCTAAGCTAAGTTAAGCATCTCGTAGCCATAGCTTCATATTTACCGTACAGACATGAAAGTGGTATCAATCAAATAAACGTATTTTCCAAGACATCAAACTATTCCTTTAATTTGAATAATTTTCAGAGGCATGAAGAGAGAAAGTCTTAATAATAAACATAATTTTGTGTTACAGAATTCAGGAAATCACTACTACTACTACTTACCTTTTGGAATACAACTCAATCAAAAAAAACTGTTAGTTTATCGTAATTACTTTCAAATATGCCCTTAAATGCCCCCCTTAAATAACACTATTTTGTAATTGAGCTCCCGTAATTCTCAACTACCACATGAGGATGTAAAGTAGCAAAAACTTGAGAATAAACAACATTGTATAGAAGACATGACCCATAACCTTGACCACAATTAGCCCAAGTAAATTACTAAACTAAATTACTGCACTTTAGATATGAATGATACCTGCAGCTTGTCTAATATCCTTGAAAATTATCTACAAGGCCGAGGGTTTTAACACTTAAATCACTGATAAACTGGGAGATTACCGTAACTGTTACTTTATTTGGTTTAGTTATGAAAGTTTGTCTCTTTTTTTTTTATCTCTCCTTCTTTCTGTAACACATTCCAGACATACTTCCTGCAAGACTTTGTCCCATTTCCCAAATCGTCAGTCAGTCTGCACCGAGGCCCCACATGTCCCCCACTCAACAGTGAATACCACACTCGCAGCACCGGCGGAAACATGGACAGTGCAGACAGTGCAGCTGCACTGGAGGTGCACTGTGGTCTGACAGGTCCTCTGGTCCTATCACATGAGAGATTGTAGATCACAGAGAAATGTGTGTATGATACAGTGTGGTAGAAGAGCAATTACAGCAAAGACAGAAACATAAGGGCCTATTTCTAGCGGCAAACAAGGAAAACCAAGTAAAGTCTAAAAATAAATGCATTACACCACAAAAGACATTTCAGTCTGGTTACACAAACTATCAAGTGAAAGAAATGTCATGATATTTAAGGAAGGAACTCTGGAGTTGGAAATTGACTGCACAAGAATTTCCCCTCGCAATAATGTTTATATGCTACATAATTTTATACATTCATTCATCTTCATAATTCATCTATATACACTTTACTATTGTTTGCACTTTCTGGTTAGATGCTGAACTGTATTTTGTTGCACTGGTACTTACACTCTGCACAGTAGCAATAAAGCTGATCTAATATAAAAGGACATTGTTGAAGATTTTTTGAATTTTCAGAGCTAGATGTTTATGAGATGTGGGGAAAAACCACTGGACAAAACATAAACCCTTGTATAGGGATTCATTTTGTGCTGTTGTGCAAAAACCTGCACCTTTTGCAGTTTTGTGGTCAGAGGTGCTGAGCTGTTCTTCTGTTACTCAACCATGTCTAGCCTCAATTTATGTAAACATCCCACTTACAGTGTGCTAATTTGATCATGTGACTGTCTGCCTGCAATGGACCATCTTTCCAAAGTGTAGCCTGGACTCTACAATTCAACACATTGCCTGTAAAATATCGACTTCTTTGGTGCAGTGCTCGTTCATATGCCTGTGCACGTGTTCCTCTCAGGATTAAAGGAGCCCAACAATAGCACTTACACTGCGGCCTGTCATTACAAGCAACAGCCGCAGACTTCCAGAGAAACTCGCGCACAAATTGAGCAACAGACACAAAAGGAAAGTGTTTACACATTCTGCTATCACTCCATCATCCCTGACTCTCAGCTACTACAGTCTATGTGCAGCTCTGATAATGTCGCTTTGCCCCGTCGTTGAACAATATACCCTCTTGCTCACCACTTTGGTGCTATCTCCCTGAAACTAAACAAGATTGTGTGCACCTGCAGCGTGGTGAGGCAGCCGTTCCCAAACAAAACTCAAACTCTGTCAACAGCTGGTGAGTCAGCTGTCAACCAACACATCCTCGGACACTTTTAACCCAAACAGCATGGAAGATGGAACATAACGTGCAAATAATGAAACTGGGATGGTAATATATGAATCCTTTGCCTCCAAAAGGCTTTTAAAGCAATAGTTTGACATGTTGGGAAATATGCTAATTCCTGAAAATCTTGTCGTCTCAGGGGAAACTCCAGAAAGTCACTCTTCCCGGCCAATAAATGGTCGTAAAATCTTGTTGTTTCTATACAATATCAGTTTTTTGTACAGATTTAACAAATGTGATATAACGTGCTAATAATGAGGTGTTGGTAGGTGGATTTTGGTACCTTTGGACAGAGCCAGGCTAGCTGTTTTCCTCCGTTTCTAGTCTTTATGCTAAGCTAAGCTAACCAGCTGCTGGCTGTAGCTTCATATTTACCGTACAGACATGAGAGTTGTTTTGATCTCATTTTCTCGGCAAGACAGCGAGTAAGCATATTTTTCAAAATTAACTATTTAAATTTTATAATGGTATTCTAGCAAGTTAATGAGTTAGTGGACAAAAGAAGGAACTGTGATACAAAGAATCAGGATCAGTTTATACTTGGAGATAACAGGAGATACACAAGGATATGTGTAGACAAATCTACTAAGTAAGGCCAGTCTTAGTTTTTCTCTTTGACTCGTAGTGTAATGGAAGTTGAGGCAGTTGCACAAAATAAATGCTGACTTATTTTAAGCCTAAAGATAAAAGTTAGCCACTCCACCCCCAGGCTATCTCAGACCTGAACAGCTGTATTTTCATCTTAACAAATAATCACAACTTAGCAAAAAACATGGCTCATAATTTGTGGTTTGCTAACAATGTTAGAACAGTCCTACATATATTTGGTTTGCTATTGCTTCACAGACCACTGATCTTCTGTAGTAAATCATTCCTGTAACAGTTAAAAATTAATCCACACGGCACCAGTTTCCTGCTGGAGTGAAGAGAGATTTAATGGTACCCCAGCAGTTACAATGGTGTCAAGTTTTCGTGTCGTAAATTTGAGTTTGGAAACTTTTGTATTCTATTTTTAACTGCATGTAGGAATTGCCAGCGGGATTATGATACATCTCAAACTTTTTCAATTTAAAAACATTTCCAAGTATTAGCATTATACTGTTTTCAGCCTTAGACATCCTTACAACTGTGACTGCTCATCAAGCAGTTCCACAGGAGGTCCCGACCAACATAAGGTTTCCGCATTTGGGGTCGGGGTTGTATTCCTCAACAGTGAACTACAGTAGGCTTGATTTAGGAGATTACATTACATTTACAGACATTTTAACAATGGCACAGTAGTAATGCAATACGCAATTACAAATGTACCTTTTTACAGTTACTTTGGATTTTATTTAGGAAAAAATGTATTGTTTTATTTCAGACAGTATAACTGGTTTGTGTTTGGGTTGGTGATTGTGATGCTTTTTATTTACCTCAACATTGTTGCTCGGGGCTACTTTCAAAATGGATATTCTCTGTTGGTATATTTAATAAAAAAAATATGACACCTTTTGAAATACAGAAATGTACTAATAAGTTTGTCGACAGAAAATAATGAACAAACAATTTTGAAAACCGATTAATCATTTAAGTAATTTATCGAGCAAAAATATCAAGCAATTGTTGCAATAATAAATAAAGCAATAATTGTTTGTTGCTGCCCCAATACAAAGTACAAACAAGCAGATTAGCTAAGGATGATGGTAAATCTTATCTCTACAATCACGTTTGGTTTGGTTTCGGCTTGACCTCATGTTTCCTAACAGGTGTGACTGTCGGAGGGTCACATCTCACCCTCCTCTCCTGCCAGCCTTTCATGTGTTGAGCCCCGCCTCATCTGTGGGACCCCAATTCACTACCTGATCCCCACAGGGGTCTTGCACCCAACATGCCTTTATGAGGGCTATTTGGGATGCCATTCAGGCCATGATGACCTTCCCTGCAGGGACAGGAACAACGGGGTCAATCTAATCCTCTCCTGCTCTGAATGGCCTCCATTTGACCAACGTTCACAAGCTGCTGAAAATATAATGGCCAACCACTGGGAACGGACAGATGAGGGCAGCGATTGTGCCACTGTAGCACAACAACTGAAGGGGTTAGAGGCCACATGTCAGGCTTCTTGGTTATATATGTTAGACAAAGAAAACTTATGATGGTCTCCAGCAGGGTCAACTAGACTTAACTCTTACTGTATGTTGATTACAAACTTGTACTGCTTAGCATCTTGCAGCTGGGACAGTATCTGACAGCTGCAACATACAGAAACTATTACTGTACCATCTGTGGATTTGCAGGTGATACAGTAATAGTTAACAGGTGTGACCCCAAACACCATATTATCTCTTTGACATGAAACTGACTATAGATAAGGAAACTAGACCTATTATCAAGGTTTATGTTTTAGTCTGGAATAAAAGGAAGATGTACGTCACTCGTGTTTGGGTGCTGTAATAAAATTAAATATTGAAAAAGTGCACTGCTTTGTAGAAATCGTCTGACATCACACACTGTACCAAAACAGTGCTCTTTCTGATGAACATTCAAAATAAAACTTGTCAGCTCCTTGTCAGCTTGAAAACACTGAGCAGCATGTTCCATAATACTGAACTTGTTCCTATGAGTGTAGTACACACAGTACATGGAGACATGTCTATTCAAGAATTATCAATTGCAAACCAAGTACAGTGCACACTTGTAACAGTCTAAATAAGAAAAGTTAAAGGCTAAGGCTCCAATAGCGGCCCCACAAGGTTGCAGTGTTAATTCTAATCCACAATACAAACCTGTGTCCCAGTTTCATACTAATACTAATTTTAACGGTATGCTGTTTTAGCAGGTTGTTTAAGTTGCAGTATACAAGAAATCAATGTACTTTTACATTTTGTACAAACAGGAAATGATACAAAACTTTCTCTAACACGTTAGAGATTAAACTCCACAAAGAGAAAGGGAAGATGTTTTTCCAGTGATTTAATACTTTTGTTTTTTGTTCCTTGGGCTGTCTCACCATCATCTGCAATTTATTTTTTGTTTTCTTAATTTTTTCAGTTGTAAGTAGGTCCGCCATTTTCTTTGTGGGACAATAAAGTCCATTAGGTACGTCCAGGAGCTCATAACATTTCATGGAAATTTACCTGCTAGATTCAAGTGAAAATTTGGCCTGAAAGACAGAAAAAAAAGGAAAGAAATATGTATTAATCTTAGTTTTAATTCATGGTTATTCACAGTAAATGTAATGGAAATTCAGCCTTTAGATTTAAGATGCCATGTGATGGACAAACGTGTTTTTAAATGGAGAATTCGGACCTGATTGTGACACTAAACGAAAGGTCAGATGTCACCAAAATCACTTTGAATCATCCTCTGGGGACCGTGAATGTCTATAACAAATTTTAAAGCAATCTGGTCAGTATGTGTTACAACATCTCTTTTTGGTGTGTTAGAGTGACTGACCACTGGCAGGGCAAAAAGAACCCAACAACTCTTAAACCACAAACAAAATGAACAAAAATAGATGTATTTTCTGGTCCTGAAAAAGGGACATAACTAGAAACAAGTTTCACAAAATTGTCCAGTTTGTGTGGCTGAACACTGAGCAGGTTTTTTGGCTCTGTGTCAGACATAGTTTATTTAGTGATAACAGCACAGACAACTGGCACTGCTCTTTGTCTTCCTTTCAGTCACTGTACTTTGGTGAGTGACACCAATAGATAAGTTGAAGTTGTAGCTCAGCCAGTGATCAACACTGATATTTACCTCTGAAAAACTGCCAAAACAGTGTGAAAGTTTGCTTTATTACTGTATGTCTCTGCTATTTTAGGTTTATCATTTTCATTTACATCACAGTTCTTACTTGTATGCTATAAGGCAAAGTGAAAATAATTAGTGTAGGAGGAAGATCCTTTTGCCTCACCCAGCATTGAAGTAAATGAAGCACAATGCCCACACACTCATTAAAAGAAGTTAGCAAACTCGTTTAGCTGGTTATAAATTATGTGTTACACACACATCACCTACCCTGCTTCGCTCTGCAAATCATTTAATTAGGACACTGATGCCATATTGCTGAAATTGTCTACAAATTGTATATTTAAATGTGTTGCTTTCTAAGACAAGAACTAACTAAGTATTGGCAGCATAAAGCCACTGTTTTCTCACAGTGTCACAGACTCTTGAGTTTCTCTCCTGGGCACTATGGGCTCCTAACTGCACTGTATAAATCCTTTAGACTTTACGGTTTCCCCTGACCCTGACATTCACTTTTCAGACCACACGGGTCATCACCAGCAGCATCAGACCACCAGCAACGAGGGAGTGAAAACAAACTGAGGCTGAGTACAAGCAGTCTTTGATCCCAATAGCACGATGAGCCAAATATTTCCTCAGTAGTTTGATGAATATGATAACCATGATGTTATCTGAGCTCAGGAACTGTCTTCTAGAGTTTTCCACAGTGCTTTTCTAACGAGGTGGGTAACATAAAGGGCTCATTAAGATCGATCACAACATTGTGCTGCTGTATTCTAAAGTTGCCACACCTCTGTACCGGAGACATGAATAAAGCTAAAACGTTACTTTATCCATATCTAATGATTATTATTCCGATGAAAAGAAGGCAATGCAACCGCACACTAATCTCCACTGCAAACACCCAGTTTATTATCTAAGCATTCAGTCACACAAACCTTTGTACACTAAGAGCATCTCTCCACGTGGGAGATCATATTTTGTTACATAAAGCAAAATAATTAAATATATGCATTCAAATACGGCTCTAATCTTTTGAGTTTTTGAGGCATTGAGAGGATTACTTAAAGGGCAGGGAATACTGTAACAGATACATACTTCTGAATCGTGCATCTCCACTCCACTGATGACTACTGGTTGCACCTGGTAGAAACCAGATGTTTACGACTGACGAAGACGAAATGAATTGTAACTCCGCTCACCAGTTCCAGTCTTCCTTATGCATTACTAAATAGCCTTAAGGTCTGTTCAAAGTGAATGTGAAAGCAAATTTCAGAGGTGGGGTGAAGAGTAGAGCAGACGTGAAAGGACGCGAGTTTGCTCTAGGTGACGTGAATAACAACAATACATCAGAGTTTGACACCCAAACCTTTACCACAGCATTGTCAGATCATAAAATGGATTTTCAGTTTTGGAAGGCACTGACAAATGATGTCGTCTTGCCAATAAGGATGTCAGATCAGAGAACACTTTTAATTTGGAGGACTTGTTGTGTAATCTGAGGTTTTGCAGAAACGTCCAATATTGATGTTCTTGTCTGGCGAAAACATGATTTTTAAATATGTGTTATTAATGAGTTAGAACATAAACAAACACCGGTGTGGTCCCTTTAAGATTGTTTGGAATTCCAAGATTGTAAAAAGGGAAAATGTTGTCTGTCAGAGTGAGCGGAAGTGATAATGGCATTGTGGCTCATTTATCAATGCACCGGTCATATTTGCAGAGCTGAGTGTATCCTGTCCGTGTTGTTGTGTTCTTGAGTCTGCCGTGTGGCCTGGGGTCCAGCTCTTTTAGGATGCAAACTGGCTGTGTGTTTGTCTGTAGTCAATAAGGCCGGGGGACAGATCGCTTTCTACACCCTCTTAGTCTCTTGACCCTTCATCTGCCTCAGGAACAGCACTGTCAGGATGACAGCAGCATGATGAAATGGCAGCCTTTAGAACTGGGATTGAAAAACATGGCATGATTTATCTTGGCAGCCTGTTTGTTTTTCTTAACAAGGCATTTTGGGACCAGGGAGTAAAAAAAAAAAAATCTAATGCCCTTTGTAGATAGGCACAATTTCACCGCCAGAATCAAAACAGCCACTTTTCAAAAGTGACTGCTGGGAGAAATACTGCTGCACGCCAGCGTCTCGCCTCACCTGAGTGACTTGTGTTGTTTTTGGAGAGTGAAAGACGACTGATGGTGTGACAGTTTGAGGCGCAGTGGAGGACTGGTGGTTAAGTGGAAGAGCTTGAACACCTTAATGTCACCGTGCCTCTTTATATCTGTCTGTCTGTGACTGCTTCCCAAGAAACATTCCGATTTAATAGTTATTTCTTTTGGTCTACAGTCAACAATCTGCAGTACAGCTGCATTAATCACATCCACATTTGTTGTCATTTTTATGTAATTATCTTTACTGGATGTAGCTAGGTAGCTAGCTATGTAGGAAGATGATGTCCCTATTCTTGTGTGGCTCATTAATGTGTTTTGAAAGTTTTTGTTTTTCTTTAATAATTGGATTGTCACCACAATAACATTATAAACCCCATTAAGAAAACAAGGTTTCTATTTTCTGTCATTTACAAACTGGAAAGAACTGGATTCCTCTGCACAGGAACCAAGCTGGACCCTATTTCTCAGACTCAAACTATTGTGTTAAATGCTTGTTGGTCACTGAACCTGAAACGAGGACACTCTCCTGAAAGGCCAGAGGAAGACAAGAGTCAGGGACAAAAGGCTGAAAGAAAGAGATGAATGAAGAGAAGGAAGAAAACTTGTCCAGGAAGGTTAAGAGTGCACAGTGCCAGCATGAGGTAAAGTAGAATTAAGTGGGCTCAAAGCAGAACTACAGTGGGCCGGTATTAGCGTACATTTCTTCTTAATGTGGCATTACACCTACATATTGCTAATAATTAGTGAATTTACAGTGAGCATGCTGTGGTGTGATTTTCACTTTCTAATTGCCTGGGCTACTTTCTCCTTGGCAGTGGTGAGACCACACCAGTATGCTGTTGTTATTTCAGCACATTTCACCATGTTGATGTTATCGCTTGCTTACCATAAACGAGGATCTTGAGATAAATGCCTAAAATACCTGAAATCCTCAGAATTTCTTGTAATCCCAAGAAGAGACAAATAGAGGCGAGAGAGACATGAAGATGCAGATAGTATCAGATGAAGCAGTTATCAGTTATATGAATTCTGTCTTCATCCAAACACGCCTGCAGAAAACACATTTAAAATAAACACGAGAAGCACGACAGTCATTCCATTCATGCCACACTCATCGCAATGATCTGCACTTGAAATGATGCAACCTCAACTGAACATGAAATTACTGCAAAATTACAACTAATCCAACATGTTGCACGTATTTGATTCACTGAGCTTCACTTCTTCCAGCTCATTTGGTTTGGTGAATAGAAGCTGATGCAGTGTTTGTTCAATACAGTGCACCTGTGGATGGTGAAAACAGTTCTGTTGCTAACATCACTGTTGACACGTTTTGTTTATTAGATACCAGGTAGTTTTTTACTGAACAGACATGCATAAAAATTCTCCAGAAGCTCTGCTTTAAAGGAATACTTCAACATTTTGGGATATATGTTCATTTGCTTTCCGTCTAAGAGTTAGACGATAGAATTGAAACCACTTACATATCTGTTCGCTAAACATGAAGCTACAGCCAGCAGCTGATTAGTTTAGCTTAGCACAAAGACTGGGAACAGGGGGAAACAGCTAGCCAGGCTCCATCCAAAGGTAACAAAATCTGCCTATCAGCACCTCTAAAGCTCTCAGTAAACAACATTATATCTTGTCTGTTTAATATGTACAAAAAGGGAAGTGTAAAAACAACACATTGCAATTTACGGGCAGTCTTACCCCAAAAAGTGTCTAAAACTATTCCTTTAATATCAGTTTTAACAACTTACAAATCAGATGATTTTGCATATCACTGTTGTCACTTCAGTCTTGGTGATTTTCATGGTACCTCTGTAGGTTGGGAGAGAATTTGGCCATGGATGAATTTATGAAACCGAAAAACAGCCAAAGACTGTTTAAACTCACAGAGCTGAATCTGCAGCTCCCCTCGGCTTTACAAGGACCCATACATTTACTGTTTTGCTTCACTCTCTCCGCTCTCATAGTGTCGTTTTCGGCCGCAGCAGGCAGCTCCTTTCAGTAAAAAAAGAAAGCTCTAAAAACCCACTGTACACTACCTGCTCAGCACCAAACAGCAGTTAGAGACACAGTTGGCGAATAGCTGGTGAACACTGCGGAGCATTTAGCTGCTAAAGAGCCAGATATTTCCCTCAGGAGTTGGTAGAGACCAAAAACAGAGCTAAAATTGAATAGTGAATATTGGACCTACATTCATCAGGTGGCCAGAAACACGACTCCAAATGAATGATGTTGTTGCAACATAACTGCTGGATGTGTAAATTAGCAACTGTTTGCTAACAAGTTCACCATATCAACTTAAAAGATGATGTCAGTGTTGTGTTCACAATTTGTTTCCAACCAAGTAGCCGACAAATAAGTTATTGCAGGTTTAAAACAACTAAAACACTAAATAATGGGCAAACTTCATCTGCTGATGAAAACTGAAAAATGATTGAAAGCTTAATGGACCTTGAGTTGAAATGGTTTTGTCAAGTATTATATAGCACATTAGAACAAACAGGATCCTTGCCCTGTTTCCTCGTAGTTCTCTGTTATAACAACAATGATTAACAGGAACACATGCAGGTCTGAAAAATATCGATGTCTGGAGATATAAAGTCTCCCCCCCAACAGCGTCAATATGTCTGTGTGTTGTTATTGTTGGATGACAGAAAATATCAGCAAATCCCTGTTAACACCTGCTGAAAGAGTTTATAACTGCAGACGACTCCATTTGGACATTTGTTATTTTAAATTTCTATGCAGGCAGATCCTTACAAACGGCGTTATCCACATTCTTCATCTTGGCCTGATGCTGGTGTCACCGGCAGCCCACCCCTCCTCCTCCTCCTCCTCCTCCCCCCTCCCCTTACTTAGGTAATGAGTTTCGGGGAAAGCCTGGTTAAGCATGAAATATCTTGGCAAAGTGCTGGTGACACCGCCTGTTTGTAGAAGGAGCCTAACTCTTTCCTAATTCCTGACCCGTCCCTCAGAGATCCCGGGCAACAACACCATGGATCAAAACTGGACCCAGAGGTCACAGAGTTCAGGCCCCTGGTGGGCTGATTAAAGCCATCAAAGACACCGCGGAAACAAAGGCTACAAAAACACATGCAATAAACTTTATAGTTTTTTTTGCTCTCTGGCCATACCATAAAATATTTCTGTTGCTGAGGCAATTAGAAAGGCTAATGGTATGCGGTGCGTCTTCTGCCGACAATGAGGTCACCCAGTCAGCACAAATATAAGGAAACAGCCCCTTCTCTCCTCTGTCACGCTAATCCCAGAGCCATGAGCCTGCAGGACCTCATGCTGCCTGACAGATACACACCTCAAAACACTCTTAACTGCTCCATTACCTCGCTGCCACAGGCCGTGGGCGTCGACAGACAGCTTCTGACTGGGGTAATCCTGCGGCTCGCAGTGGTTTCAGGCAGATGAGGGGGTAAATGAGTCGAGGGGTGTGTGGGGAAGGTTTACGGTGAAAGAAGTTAATGTTACCAGTGATGCCCAGAGGGAGCAGGGATGACTGACGCCACAAAGCTCCTGACATGCTTTACCCTTGTACATGACTTCTTCAATATTAATTATATAATAATAGTCTTAATTTGTAAAGCACATTTAAGTACAGAGTTATAAAAGGGATTAAGAATGAATTTTTCTAACAACTGCAACAGAAAAAGTGATAAAAACAATGCTCAACATGAAGCAGAGCCTAAGCTAAAATTTGATAAAAACCAAACTGAGGTTTTTCATGCTGTACAGGGATGCAAGTCAGTAAATGGCTTCCTCCTCAATAAGAAAACAAAGACTGTCTGATTTTAGTGAAATCTTTGGTTGTTAAATTTAAAAATGGCAGTTCTGGATCACACTGAGACTGATTTAGTAAGAAATTTAGGGCCAAAGTCTCACAATGTGAGACTTTGCTGCTATGACCCACATCTACAAAGCAACTAATGAAAACGCGACATGAAATGATGCAGAATACACTAGCATTATGCAACTTCTAAATAACATATTTAACTTCGAACTTACTTTGCAGACTTGGCATTTCATGTTGCCCTCTTTTCCCTGGCATCAATGCCTCATTGTTAAAACTTAAGAGCGGTGCAGACAGATGACATTGTTTTGTTGTTTTGTTTTTTTCTATTTATATCATAGCAGTGCGATTCTCCAGGCATTCATCGCACATCTGACATCATGCAGTCTGACACAAATTGTGACCAGGATTTTGTTTGACTCTCCCACAGTGTGACATGCAATATTGTTTTTGTCACACCGTGTACAGACACCATTAGACTTGGCTGCTCTGAGACTGGACTTGAAAGCAAAAACCTTAAAGCCCTACAGTTTTGACCTGGTAAAATCCTTGAATAATACAAACCAAATAACACAGCTGCAAGCACTGAAAAGTCTCAGCAATGTAGAAAAACATTGATTAACATTAACACAGCTTTAGAAATAAATTCTGTCCCATCTTAATGGTCAGCATTAAGTCCAGGTCAAAAGTTTAGACATATTTTGATAAAAGTAAAACTAAATCTACCTCCCATTACTGAGCCAAAAGAAAAGCTGGCAGAACAAGAGGAAGAGAAACAGGAGGAGGAGGAGGAAGAGGAGAGAGATGGCATTGAACAACAGGAACTTTGGCGGTAATGCCCGGTAATGCCTGGCCTACTGACTGGAACTCGGTCACATGTGAGGACAGAAATCAGGGGAAATGGCTCTTAACTCAACCCGATGCAGCTTGTGGGGTCTGTCCAGTGCAGGTGGCACCTGGCGTCGTTCATTCACCACCACACTGTGAACAGCATCCCCTTCCTCAGCCTGCCGCCTCTCTCAGCATCATCTTAATGCATCCGAGTTTGTTTGTTCGCTGGTGTATTACAGCCGACAGACCTCCCCTGCAGCTCTGCAAACTTTCCATGAACTGCTGCGTTCCGGTTGAGTGAAATCAGCTGGAAAACGTGGATTGATTGGCTTGCATAACTCTTTTAAGAGTCACTTCAAGCATTGTGAACATTTTATGCTTCAGCTTCAGTCCCAAAAGCTCCTCTGGAACGGTTTCCACATAAGCAGGTGGGCGTAATAGCCGAGCTGTTTTCCATATTTGATCCACTTCACAGGTGGCATCTGGAGTGTTTAACATAAGACAGTGTTGTAAAAGTCATCCAGATCACTAACTTAGGTTTAATGTTTAGCACGCAGACATGCTGGGAGAGCGAAGGTAAAGCAGACGGAGAATTATATGACTAAGAAGTCGCACAGAGACTTGCGTGATATCGGGGCCGCCACAGTCCCCTTAGGGAAGATTACATGTACAGCAAGTATGCTTGCAGGCACCTGCTAAGGATTTTGGAAAAAGAAATTCCTCACATTCATGTTCTGTGTGCTCCGCAGTGACCCTTCAGTTTACACACCAGCATTCCCGAGGTACTGGGGGAAGGCATGAAAATTTCTTTCCAGCTTCACTAATGCAACAAGCCACAGCCTTTGTCCTGCACACATTCCTCTGACACATGGAGCAGATTTGGGTAACGGTGGCCTGACAGCTGATCTTTAGCTGATGATGTTTGGAGCCACAGGCGAGTGTTGCATATGAGGAGGCAGGCTGATACACTGTCAACCATCTGCAAGCAGCACAGTTTGTGATGGAAAGAGATCAAATCATCCAAATCATCGTGCAGAACTGACTTTGATCAGCTCCTTTATAAAGTAAGAGACAAATGAGCTGCCAAGCGATACGGTTGCTCAGTGGTTTGCGCTGTTACCGCACAGCGAAAAAGGTCCTGAGTTTGAACCTGAGCCGGCCCACTGCAGCTTTTCTACGTGGAGACTGTAGAGTCTGCAGGGTTTCCTCCAACAGTCCAAAGACATACAGGTTAGGTGAACAAACAAAATCTAAATTGCGCAGAGATGCAAATGTCTGTCTACTTCTTTAGTGGGGAAGTTTTGCCTTTTTTTGACAGTTGACAGTGAAGACAAATAGGAAATGTGGGGAAAAAAAGGGCAAGACAAACGTTCCACAGCCGGAGCAGCTACATGGGATGTTTCCTCGATCACGTAGGCTTGAGCCCCCCATGAACTTGCACAGGATAACCTGGTATAGAAAGGTTGAATAGATGGCATTGTACTGTGGTAATGACCATAATCATTTATGGTACTGTAGTTCACTGTGCTTAATTGTTTAGCAAATATTTCTACATCAACATACTTGTCCTCATACAACACATGAAATAAATTCCTTGTCGAAGCATTCAAGGGAAAGACTGCAAATCTTTGGCAGCAGAATTTGAATTAATCTACTTTACAGGGAGTGCTTTCAATAGTTTTTACTGTTAAGTTGCCTGCTATGCTAATTTGGCCAAGAGAGATCCCAAAGGATATTGTAGGAGCCAAAATGTGTATTTAGCCTGTGCTGTTTATTGGTTTAGGCTGCACACGTTCTTTTGGTTACCCTCACTTCTTCTGGTAATTGGCACTTGGGTGTGGTTTCACATTTTTTACCTGTTCACTTGTATGGCAGGATTTAGACAAAGAGGGTGAGTAGGGCGCCAATATTTTCTGTTGACCGTCACATTTTGGTACAATTATCCAGTACAACATTGCTTGTCTGTGCCTTTTTGTTCAAATAAACATCATAAAACGCATCCGGACTTCAGTATGTTTTTGTATCAGCGCGTCACAGTGAAGAGCCTACTTAGCCTCTCAGCGGCAATTTTTTCTTAGATTGTAGTCGCTACAGATATTATAGCCCTTTTACACCGACTCAGCAAAGGACAAACGTCCTGTACACGTCCTGGATAGATGGTCACAGATCTCGGACATTTAAATGTTCAGATATTCATTAAAGTAATTACAGGAAGACTAAATGTCTGGGTGGTAGGTAATCATTTTAGTGACTTTTAAGGTGGAAGAAATTTAGGCAGGTGCAAAGTATTTTATGGACGCATGAGCATCTGAAATGGCTTGAGTTCCATGAGATGGCTACAGTCCTGGATCATTTAAAGGGCAATTATTTTTACATATTTCAGGGGTCTAAATGACTAATAAGTACAGAAAGTTTTGGAATAGGTCCAGTAGGTCGTCTCAGCCAGCAGCCATGAAACGGGCTGCAATCCTTGTGGGCAACTGCGCCCATCAAAGTACGTCCACTAAAAGTGCTCGTTTCTGCCACCAACGGGCTCAGATTGTTATCCTAAGTGTCTGACAACGTTGTGGAAATTATCCCTACAGAGACAGAGCTTTTTAAAGAGAAAGATCCTTTTTGTTAATTAAAAAAGTAATAGGTTTTAGTGTTGGAACATTTGGAAACTGTAAAAACTGGGATGATCACCGTCATTCACAGAGGCGGTTTTTGATTTTCTCAGGCACGTCAGTCTTCGCATGACTGAGCTGGCCTGTTCACAGAGATCACACGACATTTCTGAGCGGTCAGATCACTGTTTGTTTAGGGTTGGAATATCTGTGTGTAGCTGCAGGAGGTCTCTGCTCGGTGTCAGGGCGAGACCAGAGCGGCCCCACCTGGAAGTACTTCTGCGGGGTCAAAGGTCCATGCTATTGAACCTGAGTGACAACATCTATACGTAAACAAAAAACACTGAGCGTAATGAGAGAAATGTTGGGTTCACAGGAACAAAGGAAAATGTAGTCTTTCTTTGCCACATTACTCTTTCAGACTGTTGGTTTGTCCGAGATACTTTTAATAAAAATAAAACAAAGCTGTGACTTTTCTACAACTTTGACTCATTCTATACTTTCACATTAAATGATAGATATTGGAGAGGTTGTTTTTAATTACGTTTTAATAACCTATGGCTAAAAAATTGCATAGTTCATGTATCAATATTTTCTATAATGAAAAGGTGATTCAGATTTGGTTTGATATGACAAACTGACTCTTCAGCGTTAATATCCAAACTGCACTGCACACAGCATTAACAGCAAAATAAACTTAAATAGGGCAAAAAATAAGGCAAAGAAAATCATCATTACAGCAGCACGGTGGTACAGTATTAATCAATTGTGATATACTTAGTCTAGAGCTGAAACAATTCATTGATAATTGATTAGTCGATCAACAAAAAATCTGCATTAATTTTGATGATTTATTAATCCTTTAAGTCATTTTTTAAGCAAAAAAAGATAAAAATTTACTTGTTTCAGCTTCTTAAATGTGAATATTTGAAAGTGTATTTAGTCTCAGTGAATTGAACCTCTTCAGGTTTTAGATTGTTGTTCAGACAAAATTACATTTGAAGATGTCACCAACCAATCGAAAAATGGATCGTCAGATTAACTGATCATTAAAATAATTGTCAGTTGTAGCTCTAATGGAGTCAGATATCAGCACATTTCTTTTGATTCAGTTGTGTGAGGTGGGATCCCAATGGAAGGTTGTTTTTTCACCGTAATATTAAGTCCGTCAGTTCCCTTTAAAATAACTTTGAGACTTTGCAGTTTGGATATTGTGACAGAGAAAAAAAAAGGTTTGATTGATGTTTTTTTCACTTGAATTGAAACAATCGATGTATCAATTACAGACTCTTTTTTTCACTTTGTAGCTTTGACCTCGATGTAACCGAATTGTTTCACACAATAATAGGAAGCATTAAAAAGCTTTAATATCAGGAGAGGCATCTCTTCAGATGTTGTTTATCATGAGGGTAGAAGTAAAAAACTGACAGCTACAGGAAGGCATCTGCAAGGGAGGTTCCCTCGCATGAATAGAGAAGAATAGATGTCACTTTGTTTAGTAGCTCTGTTGTCAAGGTGTGGAGGATGCCAGCTAATCTCAGTAGTCGAAAGTCCCTGATTACCACACAAACTGCACAAGGATGCCAGCTATGCCGAAACAATATGATGCCCAAGGAAGTGCAGGAAAGCTTCCTCTAAGTAGGAACAATATCAACAACAGCAAGAGTTCCCAGATTTCTTTCAAAACAACAACAGAGCTCAGACCAAGTCCCTCTTTTTTTTGTTGCCTGTTGGAGGAGATAAGACATTTTCCAAGAAGCAATGCTTCAGTGCAGTCTTTGCTTATGTGTAATTCCCCAAACAGAAAGAGATTCCTTTTTTTTTTTTTTTTTTTTTTTTATACATGACAGATAAAACTCCAGGACCTGTCTAAAGTTTACAGTACATAAAAGAGGTCACGATGCTTCTTGAACTTGTTAGCCAAAATCATGAAGTCACAAGCATCAACAGCACTTTGACCCACATAGAACATGAGTCCAGATTTGACCAAGGTCGCCGAACTATCCCAGCGAGTATTTAGTCTATTCAGCGATCGCTCCTCATAACATCCACGGGGGGCTCGCGGTCTTCATGTCTCTGCTTATTGAGGCATGCCAGACATTCCCTCCACTGTGTGTGAATGTATGTGTGTGTGTGTGTGTGTGTGTGTGTGTGTGTGTGAATGTATGTGTTTGTGTTTGTGTGTGCATGCTGTGACCTGAGCACAGACACGAACATAACATGTGAATTCACCTCCTCAAAATTCCAAACACTTGTAGCGACCACGAGCCAAAACAAGGGGATGGTTTCCTGTTTTGTTCTCTGCCCTTTTGAAAGGAGAGACTCCCACCTTTCCACCACCCACCGTCCACCTACAACCCCCCTCAAAAACACACACACACACACACACACACACACACACTTACACTCTTCAGTTTCACAAGAAAAGGATGGAAAGTCTGGAGAGGAAGGCTGAAAAGCTTTCAAAGTCTCCATCAGTGAGAAGTTTTCCATTTCAGAGGGGCGATTTAATTCACAGCTTTTGTGTTTTATCTGGCTACACAAGAAGCTACGTAACCATCTGTAAGCTACCTGTTCCATAAACATGCAGCTCGGTTTCCTGTTGTTCAGTCCAGACTTTCCTAAGATCAAGTGCTGCTAACCACAATGACGCGGCTAGTTTTTAAAGGTACAGTACATTGTGAAGTGACGGTATCAATTATTTCTTACCGTGCACCCCAGCAGTTATGCCGTTAACTGCCATTTAAGTCCTGTCGTCCTATTTTCTCAAACATCCCCACACACTGAATGATTGACACTGGGTGAGAGTAAATACTGGTGAGCCTTTTTAAATTCATTATTAGAGCTTCCATCAATCTAGAAATGTTAAAGAAACTGGACTTGATTTAGATTCTTGAAGATGTTTCTTGTCTCTCATCCAAAAGGCCTCTTCAGTTCTGAAGCACTTCTAGATATACACTCAGTTGCCAGTTTATTAGGCACACCTAGCTGAAACTAATGCAACAGTCCTGCAATAAACCCTACCTTCATGAAGGTTATAATATCATAATGTAATTTTGGAGGATGTAGTTTAAGGTGCTGTTGAACTGTTTTGCATTTTACAGAGAGGTGTTCCTGCTATTTAGCCTACCTTTGGCGATATAAATAGGGTACTAATAATAGAAACACCTGTGAGAATAATGCAATACATCTCACAAAGTTAATGTTAGTTAGCTAGCGAGCCAGAGATAAATTTGCCAGCAGCAGCTGTCATTACATCCAGCAAATTGATGGACGTCGACTATAAATTAAAAGCCTGCTTTTGTTTACTTCTGAAATCAGAGACTCATTGTTTAAAAAATTACTCTGACTTTTCATGGTAAATCTGCCACGGTTATCATAGTAAACTGCATATGAGCTGTGGCAGAATGCAAAGCTTGACAGGCATAGCAACAGCAACAAAGAGGGCGGGGCTTAGTCAACGGTACATTAAGGGTGGTTTTCCTGTTGTTTTGGAGGTTTGAAAAAGTGGGAACTTGAGTGCATTAAATGTGGACTGTGTAGAAGCAACTAAGATACAACTACAGAGTCCAGTCTGCATGGTTCTCATTGGACACATTTCCAGGACACTGGTTTTATCATGCCTTCATTCTAGTCTTACGTAACACACATTTAAACCATTATCAAATTAACTGAGACCTACTGGTGACAGCTGTCAACACAACAGGAAATTCCTTCTTTGCTTGATTCCAAAGAACTGTAAAGGTAAAGGTGTTTCCCCTGTTCCAGTGAGAGTAAAGAATAAGGAGTCGACGCTGACATTTTTAGAGGAATCCTTGCTGTAAATAAACAGGGAAGGGAAGGGGGTTAGAGGGGAGGAGGTGAGCTGTGCAGCGAGGGAGGGAGGCTCTTTTATTGCAACAGTTGATTGTTCTCAGAGTCAAAACAACGCACGCTCAAGCCACTATAGACTGGCATTGTAATAATAAACAATCCTTATTTTCTGCCATTGCAGTTTATACAATCTGAATTGTCAGGCAGTGGAAAAGGGAGAACCCAGCCGCAGCCAAAGTGGGTGCAAGTATCTGCCTGCACAACACGGGATCGCAATAACAGGAACCACAGAGTGGCTCCTGCAGCGCTGCAGATAAGAGCCACGCTGAATGAGGACCTGAGGCTGTTCAAGCTGCCTCATAAAAAAGTTCCAGGAATGAATAAAGCCGATAATATTCGGCTATTCAAGACAAAATACCGCCTGGAATTTGCGAGGACAAAGCCAAAATGTTCTGTACATGACACATCAAAAACGCCAACCTCTACCACCGTCCTGTGTGCATCATGGGATCACTTCTTATTCTTTCACAGACAATGTCAGGGCTGATGATGACATGTTGATGAGACTCAGTAAGTGACAGTGATTTCCTCCCCTTTAAGCCCTATAGACAGCTCTGATGTAATGGAAAACATAAAGTGACAACAACCTCTGGAATGCTGTTCGCTTTAAATCCTTGCCTCTACGCCCTCACAAACCATAAACTCAACAGGAGGTCGATACGAATGTAAAGGGGAAAGATTCGAATGCACCACGCTGGTTTGGCTGTGTCCACTGTTTTGGACAAGAATCCAAGACAACTTCCAATTCATGTCAAGTGTCTTGGCTGTTGGTCTCTCCGAGTAAAAATATTATGAAAATACTAACCAGTATTTCAAAAACAAACACACTTATCGGCTTTTATCATCAGCAAGCAGAGGAGGCCTGAGGAAAGGGCCTTCCACTGTGTTGTGTAATTCTAATAAAAGACCCATTTTTTTTGGGGTAAAACAAGGTCAGCCGTTGCATTTATTTAACATCTTGTTTACCATATAATACATATCGGCATGCAATGGGCGTGCTCCTGCTGACAAAGTGCAGAGCTGGATGTAGACTGTGATTACAAGAAGCAAAATGAATCTGTTCCTTTGAAGGATATACTTGTCATAAACAAACCTGTGGCTTGCACCGACTTGCGTTTCAAGGCCTAGTAATCATCACACACTTAGATTAATCATTTTAAATATAGATACCGGCTCTTGCATAAAAGCCTCCTCATACTGCACAAAAATAACACGAACAGAAAAAGGAGGATACAGCAGGTATGTCTGGAAATTGCTGAAATTGGAATGAAAACATCAATTAAAACATCATTTCAGCTGAATTTGAGATTTGTGGCTTAAATGCTAAAATTGTGGCGATATGGACTAAACAACCCAGTCTCCCAGAAATTACAATTATATGCTACTAAATGTTTTGCTAAATACATTCTGAAGGAAATGTAATTGCTCCCTGGATTATGTTCACTTCAACATTTCTTCCAGTCTGTCTTGGCATCATTATGTTCTTGTACTGCACTAAAGTCAGTTGTCCTGTGTGTGGGTTAGGTGTGAGCAACAAATGCACCTTGGTTACCTTTTTTGAGTTAGTAAATTACGCGTATTTATAACACTATAAATTGATCCATCGTCCTAATCTACACTGTTCATTGCAACAGAGGCTATTTGCCTTTTTCCAAAGAAAATCCAGCAGGCTTATTGTGTTCACTACACCAAAACAAAATCTGTACTCGAGCTATACGAGGAAATAAAAATAATAAAAATATTGTTTTTTTGGTGACACATTAAAAAAAGCAAGCATGTCCTGTCTCATGCTTAAAGAAAGAGTTTACCCTTTTAATATTTAACCGACACAACAATATTTCCCAAACCTTAACCAAGTGCTTTGAGTTGCCTAAAAGGAATAGTTAGGAATAGGAATATTTTTTGGAAATATGCTTTTACCCTTTTTCTTTTTGGCAAGAGTTAGATGAGACGATTGATGCCACTCTCATGTCTGTGCATTAACTAAAGCATGCAGCTAGAGCCAGGAGGCAATTATTTTAGCTTAGCATAAAGACTGGAAACAGGGGGAAAGAGCTAGCCTGGCTCTGTCTAAACTTCCAAAATATGTCTACCGGGTCTACTAAACTAATTAACATGTTGTATCTCATTTATTTAATCCACAGCCACTGCACCCGGCCGCTGTTCACCGAGAAAATTACAGCATGTGTCAGTTTTAGATTTCAGTTTGTGTTTGGATTAAACAAACAAGATACAAGATGTAGATTAGTGAGCTTTCTAGGTGTTGATACGCATATTTCTTTTACTTACAAAGAGTCAGGCTAGCTGCTTAGCCTGCTTCCAGTCTTTATGCTAAGCTAGGCTAACAGCCTCCTGGATTCAGCTACACACTGTGAGGTGGAGTGGTATCGATCTTCTCATCTAATTCTTGGAAAGAATGTGAATAAGCGTAATTCCCAAAATGTCCAATAATTCCTTTAACACAAGCATAAAAACGTAAATCTTGCTTTAGTTGCTAAAAACAATTATTACAGAGCCAACAAAACGTTGGCAGTGAGAATCTTTCAAATATGTTCACTATGAACACTGTGCTAGTACCTCATTATGTTATTGTATTATAAAACATAACCCAGACGGCATTGCATTTATTGCTAAATATATTTTCTATTGCAAATTAGTAGTATATGAACGTAGATTCTAGGAACACAAAACTGTGGCAGCACTAATTTAATTTCTCCTTCAAGAGATTCCAAAGAAGCATCTTTTTAATCCTGAACAAAGCCAGTCAAGTATTAAGATGGTGAGAATTCAATCTCTCTGAACTATGGATGCCCTGAGGACTTTGGCATATGAGCCAGAGCCACATTCCCACCACTCCTCATAAGGAGTTCCCAACCAATCAAAACAGCGACTGTGCTCAGAGGAAGTAACAGGAAGGAGGGCTTCAAATCAAGGGCCTTCGAAGAATTTAGGTAAAAAATAAAAGAGGGAACGAAGGTCCCAACAGCGTGGTGACTCAGAGAAACACTAAGTTTTTTCTAACACTTAAAAACAATGAGCATTTCCACCACTTTCCTGCTCCCTCGCTCCCTCTCTCTGACTCCACTGGCGTTTTGCTGATTGCTTGTTATTCAGGTTAAACTGGAACATTCACACGTTTTCCTCCTCATCACAGACTCTGCAATAAGGACAAGGAAGTGCGCCCGGTTATTATGATTGGCAGACAGGTTCTGTTATGTTCAAGGCTTGCGGTTGTACCGACTTTGATCTGGCTGCTACTGTATTTCTCATTTGGATTTGAGTTGCGAGAAAAAATGTTGCTATGGGCGAAAAGGTTTATACAACAAAACACTCCCTTTAAATGTTGTAGCTGAGTCACTAAAGCTTCAGTACAAGTTCAGTCCCAGTCCTCATTGTTTTAATCTAATGTAGTCCAACTCAAAGATGCCAAGTCAAGTCTTAAATCTATACTGTTTAAGTTCAGGTGAGATTCAACGATTAGTTCATCAATTAAAATCAACCTCAAAGCAAGAATGCAGACTTGGTGGCACATCCAACACAGATATTAGTTGAAACGTATGTTTAACCTAAATGCTTTGGACCTGAGCAATTTTCCCAGGAAGGTTGGACTTTAATAAAAGTCATAATCACTGCATTATCTCTGCGTCACTGCAATAGCACACGTATTGCATGCCACAGCAGGCGCCCCACCTATGCCCACTATGCTTGTCATTTTGCTTTACAGGAAACATTCATGAGCACCTCTAGAGAAGGAAAAAGGACATATGGTGATATTATAAACTAATTTGAGACGGTGTTGATAGGTGAAAAGGGTACGAGACAAGAAGACAATGACAAGTTCTTCAAAATGTAGCTTATAACCACAGGTGGGTTGTAATAGCCAGTCGCATTTTGGATTAGGTACAAATTTTGCAGATGCATAAAGCTCTGAGTGTAATGAAACTCTTACTGCCTATTTCTTTTTAATTAGGAAATGTCAATGTGATGATGAGCAGCTGTTATCAGATATCATCTCATACCCCAGGTCAACATGTAGGACTATAATGTTTACTCACCAGTTAACCAACACACTGATAACAGGTGTGTAAACTGACTCCTTAGTCTAATTTCAAGTTCACAGTGTGTGAGAATCAAAATACTGTGTATAACTTTAAGTGCCTCACTGAGAATAAAAATCTCTTTCACAGGAATATCTTGGTCAAAATCTGATTGTTTTATGTCCTCATTAACAACCGAAAGCATTTGAACACAAATGAATCATCACCTCTTTAATTTAAAGCTGCTCTAATTAATATTTTTATATTAACAATGGGTCAGAATATTATGACCATGACTGACCCGCAGAGATTTATCACCTGACTCTGCAGTTCCCCTCAGCTCTGCAGAGTGTTTTAGCTTCTTTCAGCTCATTGTTTTTGTTTTACGGCCGCAACTTTACTGTTTTGGGTTCACTCTAACTGCTCTCATCAGTGTTGTTTCTGTGAAAAAGCTCTAAAAAACCCACTGTACACAACCTGCTCAGCACCAAAAACAGCAGACAAAGTTAGTGACTAGCTGGTGAACATAGTGGAGCATTTAGCGGCTAAAGAGCCTGAAATCTCCTGGAGACCAAAAACAGAGCTAAAAGGAAAGTGAATACTAGACTTACATCCGTCGGGTTTACGGTTGACGGTTGATGGGTTGGATATGTAAATAAGCAATTATTTAGCCACACATTAGCCAAACAACTTTATAAAAAGGTGATAATATGTCAGTATTGTGTTTACAGCTTTTTACTCTGCTCCCAGGTGGCCAAAAATCTTAGTGTTTTATTCAAAATGTACACATCTGTTGTGTTTTAGATCAAAAAATGACCAAGCAAAATATATTAACGTATTAAGGTCATACTGCACAAAAGCATCACACACATACACACAAATTGTGGTTCTTCTACTCAAAAGCACAGTACAGTAATTGCTGACAATTCATCCACACCACAAGGTCCATTTTATGGAGCTTTCAATCTTATTACATGGTCTTCATGAGCAGATAGAGTTAACTCAGTTGTCATGGAATTGCAGAAGTTCAAATTTCCAATTTTTCAGAGCACTTTAAGGACCTCTCATTCATCAAGTTGAGATTCAAAGTTCATTCCTGACTTTGGCAACAGCAGCTGACAAAATATTCTCAAATAATGATTAAAATTTGATGATGAAGCTTGTGTGATATGATTGAAAGCTCTAGAACGGGTACTAAATGGACCTTGTGGTGAGTCTATTTTGTTAACTGCTGTTTCCAAAGTCTTTGAATGAACTCTGAATCTCAACTTGAGTGAAGAGTCCTTCATGAGTTCCTACAAACGCTTCTTAATCTGCATTGATCTCTACACACATCTGCACCTATATTAAAATACCTTTGGGAGCTTTGATAGGACAAATCTGCTCCTCAAGCTGCAGACACACACACACACACACACACACACACACACATAGCTCTATTAATAACATCGCGTGCCGGCAGTTTTTCTTTCCCGACTGTCACGCCATGACATCACAGGGTTTAACATATTCGCAGTGTTACAGAGCGGCTCGCGTTAAGTCGGACTGACAGCCGGTTACATTAAGCAGCATTCCTTACATGCTGCCCTGTTGGGGAAAGCAGTTAGAAGATCATAACATATTTGAGTGAAGTTTGATGAGCATGCAGTGCTGAGGGGAGGAGGCTTTTAGAGGATTTCGCTGATCATGTTAGAGCCAATAAACAGTGTCGCTCAGAGTGGAGCACATCAAAAAAATATATATATATCACTGTAACACCGAAAACATTCATACATTTAATCTGTTTCAACGTGTCAAATGTTAAGATACACAGACTAGAACGTGGTGTTCAGATCTTTGTGTTCCTCTGACATAATACCATTTTACAGCAGCTTGGCTCACTGACTAATTGCTGAAACTAAAAGGTATGTAAAGGCAATAATACTTCTAACTACAATGGATGCATGCCAGAAAAGTCTTCAATCAGGGCCCGTAAGTGTAAAACTTAAGAAATGGTTGTAAGAATGGTCCTACACTTTGACTTATGAGTCACATTTTACACAATTCTGTGTAAAAACTAGGTCTCAGCAGCTTTGTATAGTAAAAAGTACAATTATGTCTGTCTAAACACTGAATCAGATAACAGCGGGCCTCCAGAGGCAATGTGTCATGGCTGCATCATGTCAATCATTGCAGTCCCATGCACACCTTGTCTTGAATAAGTATGCATTCATGTGGTGTCGAAATGGAAAAATTCATATGAATGCCCCCTCAAGTCGAAACAACTCGGAAAGTCTGCGAAAATTACACGACTTGCCCGACTTGCCCAAAGTTGATGTCATATACGCAGAAACATGGTGGATGAAAGTAAATGTTTGGTTGATGTAAGAAACTTTTTATTAATTCACGTATTGCATATCAATTTTTTGCTCACGTGTAATATGTAATATGGTATAGTTGTAACTGTTAGTTGCTGTCCACGTAGAGTGACCTAGATTAGTTATTAGCCTGATAACACGTCAGTAAAGCAATATTTTAGTGGTTTTAGGGAATATACTGGTGCAGCAACAAGTCTGGGACAAAATCATTGGAAACAGCTATCAACATGTTAAAATACAACACATATTCTTTGTAGCGTCCATGTTGCTTTCACATTACAACTTGAAAAGCTCATGAACACACCAAAGTCGGAAGAACGACTTCCCAACTCGGCAAATGGGACCATCCGAGGAGCACGTGAATGCATCATAAGGCTATTCATGATTCATAGTATCAGCAGAATTTATAGTATTCTTTAATATACTGAAGCGTCCATGAAGAAAACTTCTGAGTTAAAGGAGGATGTAGAAACCATTTAAGGGATTCTCATCTGTGGAGGTCCTACATATGAACCTCTTTAGATGCTGAACAGTCAAACTGGGGAGCTGAGATTAAACAGTTAGGCATGCTTATTTATAGCACTCACTCTAAACTCTAAGAAAAAGATCAAAATAATGTAATTCTTAGCCAAAATTTCACTCTGACCGGCTTTATAGATGCATACCAGCCCTGGACTCAGTCTGACATTCACAGTCGATATGATTGGGAATGTCAAAGAGTTTTCAGCACCATCTAAGATAAGAGATCACCTCCAATGATTGTCTACCTCCGTAACTTTATTTGAAACGAAAGGAGAATATGATACTGATGCATCATGATGACAAACACTGAGAGAGGATAAAGTTTACTTAAATATTTGGTACCCGAGACCCTAAAAAAACGTCCATACATTCCTTTTGCTGCATTAAAATGCTGTTTATGTATGTTTGGGGATCGGTCGTGTAGGGGCAATTCAGATAACAACCTGATCTCAAGAATATCAGAGCATAACTATACGCATGCATCCGGTATGCCATCTGATACGGCTAATCCAAGAGGCGGGAAACTCCTCAGCATGACAAGATACGGGATGAATCATGAGGAAAAGTGTACAGTCACGAATACCCTCATCGTCACCTTAACGTTGCAGCTCTCTCCGCCAAAGGTCAAAATCTGTTTGACTCACATGTCAGTAGTGTTGTGACATAACCAAACAACTAATTAACTGGGTGATTTAGGAAAAAATAGGGGAACAAAAAATGTAAATGCACTGTCAAAAGGAAAGGTTCAATTCTCATTCCAAGCAGGTCCAATCCCAGCTGTCCGGTTGATAAAACAGACCTAAACAGATTCTGAACATTCCTGTACTAATGCCGCCATGTTTACAGGCAGCAGACGGAGGCGTGGCGTTCAGACTGCTGGCATACGGGCCGACCCCTGCCAGAGACGAGGTGGTATCACCTTCCTGACGCATGATGTCATGGACCGCCACCTCCGTCTGCTATCTCAGACCATTTCAAATGGCAGCTCATCCTCGTTCCCATCAGGGTATGAGGGCTTGTAACATCCCTCCTCTGCTTTCAAGGCCGGTGTTAAGTGATGGGATATTTGCAGGTGGGGTTCACGTGGAGTGACGGTTAAGTCAAGTCAAGTCAACAGCAGTTGACCAAAGTGCTGTACAATCAAAGTAGCAAAAACCCATAAAACACAATAAAAACATAAGTACAAAAGACAATAAAATTAAAAATGTAAAAAAATTAAAAGAGTTAAAAGAGCAACTCTCATACTAAATTAAAAGCCAAGGAATAAAAATGTGTTTTAAGACGAGATTTAAAAACAGGCAATGTAGGGGCCAGCCTGACATGCAGAGGCTACAACTGTAAAAGCCCGATCTCCCCTGTGCTTCAACCTTGATCTTGGCACAACCAGAAGGAGTTGGTCAGCGGACCTGAGTGACCTTGATGGGACATGTGGGTGCAGAAGGTCAGAGAGATAGGTTGGAGCTAGCCCATTTAATGATTTATAGGCAAACAATAAAATCTTAAAATCAATCCTAAAACGTACAGGGAGCCAGTGAAGGGAGGCCAGTACGGGGGAAATGTGCTCTCGTTTGCGTGTTCTTGTTAAAAGACGAGCTGCAGCATTCTGGACCAACTGCAAGCCAAGACCAACTTATTAAAAAATAAGCAAAAAAAAAAAATCTAAATTAGATGAAAAACACAAATTCTTGTATAAAGCAATATAAAATCCTTTGACCTGCTAAACATCCCTTTAAACGGGCCTGTTGCCAGTCTGATTTCCTCTGGTTTGAGGACTCTTGCAAAGACGCAGCAGTGCAGGAAGCAGAATTGAATGCATCCCTCCAGGATTAGTATATACCCAGGAGAGCCTGCTCACTTTCCTTCTTTCTCTTTGTGACAAAGTAGGATGAATGTTTGGCCAGGACTGTCGTGCTGGAAGCTGACAAATGAACACTGTGCTGGCAGCAAGAATGTGCTTATGAAACAAACCAAAACTTAATGCAGCACTCATCCAAAAATTATACACACAGTATACAGCTATTACAGGCTTTATAATGTCTCAGTATTCACAGGCACAACACACATATTTATGTGCTACAGACTAGAGTATCTCCATTTGTTGTATTGGTGCAGCCATAAGAACATGCAGCCTTGGGTTTTAATATTTTGCTCAGTCTAACATCATATAGCTTCAACAAAGAGAAGGAACAAGCTGATACAGAATATATATATGCAGATATAGATTTAAACAACAGTTACACTCGTAAAAGGGAATCAAACAAAGACCTTAAAAAACAACCAGACCCACTAATAGTGCTGTGACTCACATCAGCCAAGACTGAAATTATCATGCAAATATGCACCGTACTTATACTGTAGAGGGAGGTTTGGAAACTACACAGATTAAGATGATTGCTAATTGATGCCAACATCCTGCCAGATCTCTTTACTCATTGCTCCATGATCATCCTCCATTACCTGCTAGCGTGTGCCTATTAAGCATGAGTACAGTGTTTCCCAGCGGCCATGGCAACGGGGAAGACTGATTGAGCTGCATGAGCAGGAAGTGCTGCGAGGACAACAGGATGTGCCCTGGCTCCGCCGTCGAGGGTCGAAGAATTCAAGGAAGTTATTGTACTTTGTGGAATGGGCTCAGGAATGCAAGATGTCTGCCGTTTTTTGTTTTTTTTCTTTAGGTCTGAGTCGTATCACATGTTGGAGGCGACATGCTTTGAAGATACTGTGACCCTGTGTGACACGTGCGACACTGTGCTGGCACACGGATGTTTGCGGTCACCCACCTCCACATTCTCCTCCGACAGCCTGAAGGGTTCAGACGGGAATAAAACCTCCCTCAGCAGTTATTCAGGCGATGGATACAGACGTTTGGTCCCGTCAGCGACGTAGATGGGAAACCGTAAAACCTTAAAAAATACATGACAAATGTGGACATTATAACCTCACTGGAAGGTGGTTATCAGCATAAACAGTGATAAGCTGAGTGAGCCATCAAAATCTGATGGATGCAGAGTTCCAGATAAAATAAACAGCCAATGTAAAAGCAGGAACCTTGACCACTTGAACCCCCTGAAGTTTCTTAAACTTTGGCATTCTTTCCAAACTGTAAGACATTGTTCTATATACTGTATGTTCTATATGCTCAAAAGAAACATTAAACCTGCAAATGTTTGCCCAAAACAAATCCAGGAAAAAGGCAGAACTCCAGCGCTAGAAAAGACAAAATAATCACCTCGTCTCATGTATTGTGCATGATTTCATACATTTTTTTCCAATAATTCAGGGCAGAATATTCGGCATCTCTAGAAAGTCTCTAAAAAACCTGTTCTTTAGATTTGATCTTTGCTGAGACACGTAGTCAATCAATTGATTACAGAATTTCAACATCAATTAATTTCATCAACTGCTCGTTTAAGTCATTTATCAAGAAAAAGTGACAAACATTTGCAGGATCCAGCTTCTCTAATGTGAAGATTGTCTGTGTTTGTCTATTTTGCATCACAGTAAACTGAATACCTTTGGGTTTTGGGATTTTACAGCCCAAACAATGAATCGATTAATGGTAAAAAAATAAACAGATAAGTCATGAAAATAATCCTTAGTTGCAGAAAAATTAAATATTCCATCTAAGGGACCTTTTTATAGCTACACCATTATATCAAATAATAATTCTAAATATTTTGTGCATGATTTTATATATACTATATACCCCGTAATTCAGCATATTTGGACCCTTCAAAAAGCTTGGGATGTTTTTGTGCAAGCTTTAACACACTATTCCCAGTAATTAAATCATCAATTAACAATTATTGATATTTGATTAATCATCAACTATCTATTTGGTGGTTTAAGCTTCTCTAATGTGAGGATTTGCAGCTTTTTTCCCTGTTTTACTGTATATCTGAACAGTATTGGACTGTTGGTCGGACAAAAGAAGTGATCTGAAGATGTTACTTTGGGCTGTAGGAACTTGTGATGGGAATTTTCCAAAATTTTCTGACATTATATAGAATGTATTAAGGCTGCAACTAATGATGATTTTCCCAATTAATCACTTTGTCTACAAGACATCAGTTAAAAATGTGCATCCCAGTTTCCCAGAGTCCAAGGAGATGTCTTCAAATGTCTTGTTTTGTCTGACCAACAGACCGAAACCCAAAGATGTTCAGTTTACAAAAACATAAAAAGAGAAAAGCAGCAAATCCTCACATTTGAGAGGTTGGAAAAATGACTCATTAAGTCTGATGAATCCAAAATCCACGTAGTGTTTCATCCGTGCGTACACAGTTAAACTGCTGCCTATTATGTATGTTTTAAGCCAGATTTTACTGTAAAAATGAGAAATTGCTTTAATTTTTCTATCCGGCACTTGACCCACTGAGCTTTTACAGATGTATACATGACTATCTTTGCCACTGGTAACATTGCAAGCTTAGTCATTTAAACTGCTCACTGCACACATCACTTGCTCCAGGAAACCTTTAACAAAGCTGAGCTCTTAATCCTGACTCTCCTCTCCAGCCTGTGGCAACTATTCACACTTTTCCTGCAGACAGATTATGCATCCGGTAGCCTGACACTCTTAACTAGCGCAGTGTTTTTGATCTGTGCCCGTGTTCTGGATGTTTCCGTTGTGACAGCCCTTCTCCCCGACGCGTGGATGGAGCTGTCGTCCCATAGGTCAGAGGGCAGCGGGGTCATGGGTTAACGCCACAGGCTGCTCTCCAACAACAAACAAGTTGTCCCAAAATCCCCAAACAGGGGCTGAAGGGCTTCACCTTCTGGTGCTATAAATCTCATCACACTCTAAATACACAGCTAATGTCTCAATTTCTACACCGAAGACGCCACCATGAATGTCTCTGCTGTGTATAGGTCATCCTACAGGAGATAAATCTTTTCTCCATGTTGCTGTCAGCTCTGTTGCATCTATTCAATCTGTACAACGTTAAAAACAAGCAATGGAGTGAAACAGGCCGGGCTAATGGGGGGTGAGGGTTAGCGGGCTGATCCGCTGTCGGATCAAATGTTTGCTCGGTGCTGAAAGCTACGTTCTGCCTGTGGGATCAGGGTGTCTGTTTGTGTGCCTAAAGGTGTAGTGAAATACACATCGCCCCTCCACCACCCCACCCTGATGATGTGTTCTTCAGTGGAGAGGTTAACAGGTTTGACCCCGCACCCCCCATGGCATGATGGTCAAAGACAGACCGTTGGCCTTCATACATCAAACAGAAGCCAGGAGAGAGGACGTGTTGAAACTTTGGCCATGATAAAATTAAACTATTTACTGATACATGTAGGAGAATAACTTTAAGCACAGGGTTTTTTTGAGTTAAGGACCTCCTAATAGTTGCATGTTGGACCAAAGACCGCCATTTGATCTCCTTTTGCTTTATACAGTGTATGACGCAAGTGTTTTTTTAAAGTCAATACCAGCACCTCTAAAGCTCACTAATTAACATGTTATTATGTTCATCTCATTTGTTTCATCTGTACAAAAACAATTCGTTGTGGTTTTACAAGGGGTTACGAGGTGGACCATTTCTTTGCCGGGAGAAGCCACTTCCTTTTCTTAATCACTGAATCGACTAATTGTTGGAGCTGTAGTGATGATTGAACTGTTTATCTGACATATTGTGAAATATAAAACAGATGGAGAGATAATAACACAGACGAACATATGATTTAAATCAGTTTTCCAATAGAGATAAATCATTAAGAATAAACTATTTGTCATGTTGCTGGGGGTCCTCCTGACTTCCCTGAGGCCCCTGAGGGCCCCCAGACAATAGTTTAGTTCCACTGCATTAGCATACCAGTCATACAAGACTGATCATTTTCCAGGATTTGTGGGAATGTATATACTTTATGTGGCCTCTACTCTGGTTCATTTCTGATCCCAACTGTAATATGCACAACCAGCTCATCAGTGTAGATAAAAGCAGTGCAGCTGGTAATAATAGGCCTAAACTTAATTTGGGACAGTGGATTTACTGAGTTTTACTCCTGTTGGCAAGCCCAGTGCTATAAAAAGCATTTAGCACATTGCCAATACAGGTTAGGTCCAAACTAAACTGGCACACAAGGATTTAACATCAATCAATGTACAGAGAAGCAAAGGCATGCAGCCAGGAGAACAAAACACAATCACATGTATCTAGTGCCCTCTACTGGGAAGTGCTGTCAAAGACATCAGGTGCAACTTCTAAAGTGAGCACAGCAGCAAAATCCTGCACAGAATTTCAGCTTTATAAAGCCTTTCTGAATCTCCAGATATTTCCAGATATAAACCCAATTTGACATTTTATTTTGTCAGTTAACTGTTCAATAATATAGTCTGTACATTTTATTTCCAAACATGAAGGTCCTTCTCTGGTGGGGAAAAATACATCCTTTGTTTATTATACTAAAAGTAGTTCAATTTAAATATAATGACTTTAGAAATACTGGAATCAACCTATATAATATCCACCAAGTGTTAGTTAACAACTGTACAATGTAAACTACCAAAAGGTTGTTGAAACCCCCAAATTCCAGGAAAAATACTAGGACATTACCTCAGTGTAGGCCTGCAACTAACCATTACTTTCATAACTGATTAATCTGCCGATTATTATCTAAATTAATCAAGTAGTTGTTTGGTCAGAACATCAGAAAACACAGAGAAATACACATTACAATTTCCTAGAGCCCAAGGTGACACCTTTAAATGTCTTGTTTAGTCCGAATAACAAACCAAAACCAAAGACATCCAAGTTAAGACATGGAAAAGCAGCAAATTCTTACATTTGAGAAGCTGGAACCATCAAATGTCTGAAATTTTTGTTGGAAAAAATGAATCATACAATTATTAAATTATGAAAAATAGGTGCGGATTAATTTTCTGTCATTCGACTGATCGATTAATCAACTAATCGTAGCAGCTCTACCCCAATGCCTTCAATGGTAGCTACAGCTCAGACTGTCTCAGATATTTTATTATGTACACCACCACCAAAACACCATGTTCAGCATACTGTATATAAACTCAGGCAAAATGGCTGCAGTCAGTGCACAGTTAAAGTAACTGATATAAAAGGTTTGGGGGGTGCAAGAGCTGCACTTAACTATGGATGCTCCAGCATCCAAGCAATACCCATATTACACAATGCAATGAATGAAATTTAGTGTTGTGAAAAGCCTAATAAAAAAAAGACTGCTGTAAAGGTATATGTAAAGGTAAGAACATTTGAAAGGTTAAAAAACAAGGAGTAACGTTACACTTCTCTTTAACAAACAATAAACCCCATTAAGTTGAGGAGGCAGTACCAAAATAGTGTCTGGACAGTGTAAACAAATCAAGCTAGCGACAGTTAGCATTTTAGTTAGCAAATTATATTACCTGAATGGCACACTCTTGTTCCTGCTGCTAGGAACAGGTGGACACTAACGAACTGTTAAATCTCACATGGGCACTTCTTTCTTCAAGCTTTTCAGTGATGTTGTTTTGGGTCGCTTTGAGTAATTACTCTCCCGACGAAGGTTATTGTTTTCGATCCGTCATGTTGGTTGGTTTGTTTGTCAGTTAGCACGTTATTTTAAAAAGAACGTCACAGGCTACGCCCACTCCCAACTAGATAGCTAAACTAAAGAGACGGGCCGCCATTTTTAATTTTTAATAAATGTTTTTCTCATTAAGCTCCTACAAGTCTCACCCAAGTGTCACCGAATTTGTTTACACTAAACGTGAAAAAAAGTCACAGAGACAAACATATTACATATCTTATAATTGGTCACCATTTTTTTTATGCGTGACCTAAACCGCCATAACTCTTGACATCGTCGGCCAGTTAGAACCGTTACAACCAATTTAGGTGTCAGAGTGTGATGTGGCCGTTAGGTGGCGCTACAGCAACAGTACAAATTTAACTACTGTACATTTACTCAAGTACTGTACTTAAGTAGGCTAAAAGTTTGAGGTACTTGTACTTCAGTTACTTTGAATCTCAGGATTTTACATACAAATCGCCTATAAAATATGATGCATTGTTATAGATCAAACTACCCAACCAATTATAAAGTTGTTAAAATTAGCCTCAGTGCAGCTAGCTACTATATCAAAATGCTTGTCACACACACGTTAATTCATCAGTGATAATAATTCAATAATAAATAATGTAATGTTATAATACTCTGACAGAATCTGCTGGATAATGAGCAGTTTTACTTTTACTCAATACGTGTGCACTTCTACTTTAAGTAGTACAATAATAAATGCAGGTCTTTTACTTAAAGAAGTGGAGTATTTTTACATTAAGGTAGCATTACTTTTACTTAAGTACAAGATGTCAGTACTTCACCACTGAACATTTACTCAACATGTTTACTTCCAATTTCATGATGCCATGAACATCTTTTCAGTATAGATACCAATAGAGAATGTAGTCAATACTGTTTCTCTTTAGTCTAAAAAAGGCAAATAAATCTGCATAAATGTGTATTTTTACTCTTGAACAGCTCAAATAAAACTGCCTTCCTTATTACAAACCCTCAATCTAAAGCAGAACCCTCCCTGTGTAGACAACATGGACTTAAATAGTCCACTAGAGAGCAGTATTACCATGTGTATGCAGAACAATGTTAGGCCATATAGTAGACTGCAAGCTCTTTCATTGATTCAAACAGAAACAGCCAGTCTTGTATGCAGTATTATATAATTCACAAACGTGTTCACTTGTAATCTCAGTTTTCTAAGTTCGTACCTGTAATCTCTGTGTTAAAAGACCATCAAATTTAATTGTGATATCTAATTTTCAAATGAGCCATCGTTCCTGCATTTGAACTAGACAAAACTGTGACAGTGCTGCAGGGTACGGCTGGTACATGAAACGGATATCATGACATATTATTTCCATGTGACTGGTTTCATAAGAAATTACAACTGCAAGTATTTCAACCAGAATTGTGGCCCCATCAAGGATTTGTACCATTGCGGGACACTGAAACTCTTAACCAGTGGTGGAGGAAGTACTCAGATCCTCTACTTAAGTAAAAACAGCACTACCACATTTTGAAAATACTCCATTACAAGTAAATGCCCTTCTTTTAAAATGTTACTTTAACAAAAGTATTGAAGTATTATTTGCAAAATGCACTTAAAGTATGAAAAGTAAAAGGATTCAATGCAGAGAAATGGCCCCTGTGCGTGTTGTACTATTATATATTACATTATTATTGCTGATGCATTATTGTCTATGCAGCATTTTAATTACGTAGTAGGTCAAAGTGGAGCTATTTTAACTATTTTATATACTGTTGGTTAGTTTAAGTTATGTTTTTTACGTAAAATATTAATTTGTAAAGTAACTACAGCTGTAAAATAAATGTAGTTCAGTAAAAACTACAATATTTCCCTCTGAAATGTAGTAGAAGTAGAAGTATAAAGTGGCATAAAAGGGAAATGCTCAACATACAAGCAGTAGTGGAATTTAACTAAGTACATTTACTCAGGTACTGTACTTGAGTACAATTTTGAGGTACGTGTACTTGAGTATTTTCACTTTATGCTACTTTATACTTCTACTCCACTACATTTCAGAGGGAAATATTATACTTTTTACTGAACTACATTTATTTTACAGCTTTAGTTACTTTGCAGATTAAGATTTTACAAACAAAACATGTGATAAGTTTATAGAATATGATGCTGTTTTATAGAATTAACTACCCAAAAGTACATAAAGCCTTTAAAAGTACTGTTTACATGTTAATGCATTTATAATAATGGTCCAGTAATACAATGATAAAACACTGGCAGGGCCCATTCTGACAAACAAATACTTTTGTTTTTTATACTTTGAGTACATTTTGCTGATAATACTTACTTAAGTGAAATTCTGAATGCAGGACTTTTACTTGTAATAGTGCGGTATCACTACATTTACCACTGAGTACAAGGACCTCAAGAACAGTACTTGAGTAAATGTACTTATTGACACTTTCAGATAGAATTAGATGTTAAAAGAAAGACAGTTAAAACACAAACCCTCAGCCTGTTTGGATGTTTCATTAGGGACCTGCATCATGTCAGCACTGGACAATAAAACAGGTCACTATTTGACATAAAAAGCCTGAAACTGGCCTGAAACATCATGAAATCCCACTGTGGCGTGTGTTGTCTTTCCCCTCTGTGTCGTCTGCTGGTCCATGCAGGTCTTTAAGAGGGGAGGGATTAGAGAGTCTGAGTCAGAGCGACAGATGTGTCATCAGGTGAACCTGTCTGACTCCAGCAGAAACCACAGCTGAGCTCATTGTCCCTCTCTGCCCGTCTATGTGCCCTCGTTCTGCAGCCCCCGTTATTGTCTCTTCCCACTCTTGTTCTCCTTTTCCTCGCCGTCTCTTCTCCTCCCTGCGTCTCACTCTATTCCCCTTCTGTCTGTGTCCTTTTGATGTGAAGTCTCTGCCCTGGTTTGCTCTCATTTCTGACATCTCCATCCCGTTTCTTGCTCTCATTTTGATGCTTTTCTTTTTTTTTTCTTTTTTTGTTTGTTTTGCTGCCTTTGTTTGTGAATGCGATCCTTTCCCAACCTGAAGTGCGCCTGTTGTTGCTGAGTACTTGGGTCGAGCTATCAGGTTATAAAGTATTCAATTTAGGGCAAAAAAAGACAAGATAAGCTGCATTACAACAGCTACTGTACATTCAGAAATCTGTCTAAAGAAAATAGAAGAAGTAAGCCATAATTAAATGAAACAAGAGAGGAAGCAGTAGCCCCTGCTGCTGCTGCTGCTGCTGCAGAAAACTCATTTTAGGTTTCATTTCAGTGCATTCATGCTGCTCTGATTTAAAGAAATAAAATAAGATCAGTGGGGGTGTGACAGAAAGGCAAGACGGATCCACTGTGCGTTTGGATCTGGATGAAAGTGTCTGTGATGAGAGCAAAGAAAATGCAGCTGCTGGGCCTCATTTGTAACAGAAGCCCTGGTTGGAAAACAATTTGTTTTATCGACTGCACCAGTCTTCTTCTCCTGCTGCAGAATGTGGGGCATGACAGTACAAATCGCAATTACATAATGCAACTAGGTCAAACGACAGCAAATTATACCAAAAATCAAAAACAGATTTCTGACCCAAAATTAGGATTTTAAAAGAGGAACAAACCAGGAAAACTGTACGGACAAAAACTACAATTCAAGTTTCGTTTTGAAAGCTAACATTTAAGATTCATGGACACGTATGAATAACTTTAATATCAGTTCACTGCAAATATCTTCATGCCATTCAACCACATTTAATCTCAGGATTTAAAAGAATAAAATGTCAAAATGGGGATTACGATGACACCAACAGCCATCACAGGTCTGTGCTCGTGTATGTTGCTGTAAAGTGGTGATGTGCATGTGTGTGTGTGTGTGTGTGTGTGTGCTTGCAGGGAGAGTAGGGGGGGGGGGGGGGTCATCAGTGGACAACAACAGCTCTTTTCATTGGCGTCAGTGTATCCGGGTCAGCTGTGCAGGAGATGCTGAGAGTCCTGCAGCTGTTGGAGGGAGCGAGAGGGAAGAACAGCAGAGAAAATGAGGACGGAGAAGGAATAGTGGTGTGTGTGTGTGTGTGTGTGTGTGGGTTGAATGAGGAGATCTCCCCTATACAGCTCGACCGGCCAATCAGCCAGCTCACACTGACATTAAAAACCTAACTAAGAGGAGAAAACAAAGATGGGTTTATGCCAGAAGAGGACTGCCTCCTGCTTGTTTTTGTCTGCGTCTCTTTGACTGAAAGTCTGTATTGGGTTTAAACGAGAGAGATGGATTAAACATGTGACTGCACGAGTAACACACACATATAAACAGAATAAGCCAGAATAAGCACCATCATATTACCTCTTCCTCTTTCACAAACTTTATGTTATTTAGGGTTAGAGCTTTATTTTGTTGAGCCAAACTACTTGTAATTTTGTATGTTGTGGCTTTCTTTCTCCTGGTATCTTTTCTAGCACTTGTATACTAAGCTATGCTTGTTAAAAGCAATTGACATATGTACATATCTTGTGACAAACACACAATGTCACACTAATACTATTATCATTTTACTCCCTTATTCTTCTTTCTGGTCTTTCTTAAAGGAATAGTTCAACATTTTGGGAAACAAACTGATTCACTTTCTTGCAGAGAGTCAGATGTCTGTACAGCTAGCGTAGCTTAGCATAGAGCTGAGCTAACCAGTTCTGTCCAGAGGTGACAAAATCTGCCTACCAGCACCTCTAAAGTTCACTAATTAACACATCATGTCTTGTTTGTTTAATGCGTACAAAACTTACAGCATCTTCGGACAGAGCCAGGCTAGCTGTTTCCCCTCTGTTTCCAGTCTTTATGCTAAGCTAAGCTGGCTACTACAAAATGTATCGTACAGACATGAGAGTGGTATTGATCTTCTCATCTAACTCTCGGCAAGATCAAGCAAATCAGCGTATTTCCCAAAATGTTGAACTATTCCTTGCATTTATTTATTTCTTATTGTGGGGTTGAAGGTGAACAAGTACTACCTCTATGGCAGCTGTATCATTAAATGTAGCATGCGTGTTTATAAGGAAGCTGCTTGCACGAACACACAGGTGCAGTGAATGCACAGTGGGGGAGTTTTGTCTTTCTGAGAGCTCAAATTAAGGCTCCTCTCTTCTGGAGGATGACTCAGTAATAAATGCAGTGGACAGCTGTGAGTCTGACAGCTTGTTTGAGATGCTGCCAAACAAGCTTTTAGACATATTCTGCAAGGTTGAGAAGTGATTCATGATCAATCAGATGAGTGGTTTTAACCCTGAAGCCCCTGACACAGAAATTCTTGAGAGGTCTTTTGTTATGATTGTCTTATCCACTGTTGTATTCAGTATTCTGCTTTGGATCCGCTGATTACCGGAGGTGGAATATAACTGTGTACATTTACTGCTGTACTAATTGGAGGTACTTGTACTTTACTTTTCCGTTCATGCCACTTTCTACTTCTACTCCACTATATTTCTGAGGGAAATATTGTACCTTTTTACTTCTCTGTTTATTTGACAGATTTACTACATATGAAGAGTTTATCAAATATGATGTTTTGTTATAAATGAAACTACCCAACAGTATATAAAAGTATAGCTGAAATGATTAGTCGATTAATCAATCAAGTGGAATGGACAGAAAATTAATTGCGATTATTTTCATAATAGTTTAAGTCATTTTTTATGCAAAAACATTACATGGTACCAGCTTCTCAAATGAGAAGATTTGCTGCTTTTCCTTTAAATTATTTAAATTATTTAAATTTATTTTAAATAATTTTCATGCTTGTACTATTGGTTGGACAAAACAATCAATTAATTAATTTATCCTTACTGAAAATAATCATTAGTTGCGGTTTTATACAAAATAGTTCAAAATTAACTCCACCTCAACCAACTACAACAATAAAATGCTGCTTTTATATTAATGCATGAGTAATAATAATATAATATATAAATATAATATATAACAGTCACAGGGACACTTTTCTGCATTGAGTACTTTTACTTTTAATACTTTAAGTACATTTTTCTGATTATACTTACATACTTTTACTTAAGTAACATTTTCAATGCAAGACTTCTACTTGTAACAGAGTTTTTCTAGTATTTCTTTTTAAGTATTTTTATTTTTATATTACTCATTAACCGTTAATAAAGCCATTAGTTACAACTTACGAACCACCTACCAGCAATACAGGAAGGATTCATGAAGACAGTTGCATAATAAGAGCTGACCTGCCTCCACGTGAGGGAGGCTTACTCACTTCAGGAAACCCTCCCAGGTGTGCGTTACTCATCGCCTTTTCATCATAATCAATCAATCAATCAATTCAATTCGATTCATAAAGCTTAATTTGCCTCTATAAGGGGTATTCAATTGATGGACACACAGTCAGTCAACATGGGGGCAGAGAGGAGATCAGGAAGGGTTACAGAAACAAAATCATGCTGTTGACTTCACCGTACAACAGCACAACAACAGGAAGTATAACAAAGATTTCAGGGAGCAGCAGAGTTTAGGAGAGGGCATTTAATGTAACATTTGTGTGTTAATGTTCCTATAAATCAATATGAATTTATAATTTTACCTCCCTGTGCTTAACACTATATTTCCAGGCATCTGAGGGACTGTTTTATATTTTCTTTCAGGTCATTACGCCTTTACTGGCACAAATGCATTCTGCACCATTTGCAGTTTACGTGGCTGAGAGCATTTATTAGACAACCTCATTCTTTAGTACTTTGTGCAGAGCTAAAACTATTTGTTCTTTGTACTTGCCACTGCACTTTTACTGCTACTACTATACTACTACTACCACCAGTAGTACTACTATTGCAGTGGTGGAAAGTACTTTACTGTCCTGTACTTTTTTTGTACCTTTTCTGCTACTTTATACTTCAACTCTACAGCAATTCAGAGGCAAATATTGTACTTTTTACTCCACTACATTTATTTGATAACTTTGCAAATTCAAATTAATAATACAAAATATAATCAACAAATAAATTACGATGTATTATTATGGATAAAGATAAGACTTTATTGATCTTGGTGACATTCACGAGCTATCCAGCGGAATAAACTGTAAAAAAAAGTAACACTGTACTGTGTTACTGTTCCTTTCAAGTTTTATTGTTTTCTATTAATTACAAGTTTTATTTGTTTTCTTTCATTTTGAGGTTCAAAGTTCATTCTTGAACTTGGAAGACAGCAGTTGAGAAAACAATATGACCACAGGGTCCATTTAGTAGCTGTTCTGGAGCTTTCGATCATATCGCACGATCTTCGTCAGCAGATAAGAAGAAGTCTCAGAGGAACTCCTTAAAGTGCTCAGAAAGAAAATGTATACTTTGAACATCTACAGTTTCATGACAACTGGCTGATGAAGATCATGTGATGTGACTGAAAGCTCTGGAAGAGCTAGTAAATTAACCTTGTGTGTGGTGAGACTGTTTTCTCAACATCTCTTATTTTCTTTTAAGTCTCATTTAATTAAATGTGTTTATTTAATTTCTTATATGAAAAAAACATATTATGAATCAATTTTTGTATCATATTAATTAGCTATTAATCAATTATTAATTGTATTTTTCACTATTATTATTATTGTTGTTTACTTGTTAAATTTAATTTAGTTTAATACATTTGTTTTCTTACATTTATTTAATTTTATATTTATTTTCCTTTATTTATTTATTTTTCTAAATTTTATTTTATTTCCCTTAGATAAATTAATTTAATATTACAATATTTCTATATTGTTTTTTTATTGCTTTTTTGTAATAAATATACTATAAATAAATAAAACATATTATACATTATTAAATTTAAATTATATTACCTATTGCTATGTTAATGAGAGATCAAATTAATAATTAATTGTTGATGAAGATGATGATGAAGGTAAATTATGTGTGATCTGTTGGTTAGAGTTTACTATACTGATTGTGTGTGTGTGCGTGTGTGTGTGTGTGTGTGTGTGTGTGTCGGCAGCTGAGCCCCGTTAGGAGGAGTCTGTGTCTCGGGGAGGCGGTGTGATGAGCCGCTCTGTGCGCTCACTGGCTGCTCAGCCTCTTAATGTGTGAGAAGCCCGTTCAGAGGTCGGGCTGCCGGCACCGATCGCCGGTCAGTGGGCGAAGCTGAAGCTCAGAGTGCGGACTCACAGCTGCACCGGAGACCCGGAACAGAACCGGGAGAAGTGAGAGGAGACTTTACGCTCGGACCTGAGACATGGAATGCATTGAAAGGACTCAGACACTGTGAAAGTTTGCATTTCGGACATGGAGACACAAATGAAAAGACAGTCAATCTCAATAAAGTGAACCTTCTTTCTCGCCTGGGTCTGAGGTGCAGCGGAGGATGACACCTGCACCCCGCCTGGCGAGGACCGACGCGCTGTTCCAGACTTGGCATCTTTGAAGAGTAGGTCAAAGCTTCTGCAAGAGTGACTTTCCGCCTTTAATTCTGCAGACAGATCAGCATCCTGATCCTGCTCGCTGCCACCCCGAGTTATCGGCTGTGGCTGCAGAAACAGCGCATTTGTTGCGCTCCTTTATATCTTTGCACCATCGCGGACTGCGGCAGAAGATCATCTCTCACCCGGACATCTCGTACTCACAGGTGAGCATCAGAGCAGCTCTGGAGAGCGACAGTGACGGAGATTAAATGTTAAGATTCATGTGTTTTTGTGATGCCACAGTTGTAATCTTTTAAAACTAAAATAAGGATGTTTGTATTGTCTATTTTTAACATACAGCTTATTGTAGAAGGGAATAATGTGTGTAAAGCGCCTCAGAGCCCTTTTAATAGTTTTAAATCCAGGAATCTTAACACGTTTCACCAATAGGAGATAATAGATTAAATCAGGCTTTTGATTAACCCCTTAAAATCCTGTTTTACCCTGATATTTCCCCTTAAAGGTCGGAACAAACTGACTGTATACGCTTGTTCCACCTCTTCAGTGTAGCTGTATGATGTTTCCACAGAGCGAAATATTCAAACACAAGGCTGCATGTTTTTCATGACTGCAATTACAGATGTTTTTGCATGTATATTCAGCCCGACATGTTTGGAAACTTTGATCTCCTGTAGAATTTGAAGTTGTTTTTTTTAATGTTTGGCTGCTCAGCTTGAGTTTATAATGGCTGTGGGGTTGAAGAGGTTAACGTCAACAACGTGCACTTTACAGTATGTGGCCCATATGTGTTTAAAGTGGGGTTAGATGTTGTGTGTGTGTGTTAAAGTCTCTCTTCTGTGTTTCAGTGTTGCAGGTAACGTCTCTGCAGCCACAGTCATTTAAACTGCGCCCACTGTTCAGCTCACCTTGACATGTCCGTCCCTTCATGCTGTTTCTCTGTTGAGAGTTCACATCTGCTGGATAATAAAAAAATAAAAGAGAGCTTCGCCTCAAACGCGCCCCCTCTCTCCAACAGCAAGTAAGGCAGTATAATCTGTGGAGCACTGACTCACCATGGGCACTGTACTATCACTGTCTCCGGGCTCTCGGAAATCAGGCTACTATGACAACCGGCCGGGTTCGCTCAGCCACTACCCGAGCCTCAGCAGCCGCTCTCTCAACAGCCAGAAAGACCGCGGGCTGAAGAGGGGCCAGTCCATCTTCCTCCCAGCGCTCACGTGGAAGCGACTGGTGGCCTCTACGAAGAAGAAGGGCAACTCCAAGAAAGGCTCCGGCGGTCCAGTGGCCCTCGGGGACCCTCTCAACAACAACAACAACATCAACATCTACCAAAAGGACCCTGTGTTGCACCTCAACCGCGAGAATGTGAAGAAGTCGCTGTCGTGTGCCAACCTGTCCAGCTACGAGGGCCCAGCAGGACTGGGTCTGGGGCTCGGCTATGGCCTGGGGTTGGGCCAGGGGCACGGATGTGGCTACAGCAAGTCCCAGCAGCTTTCCTCTGTGAAGAAAGTTCCCCAAGGGACAGTGACCTCGTCCCCAAAGCGGGTCATCGTCCAGGCCTCTACCAGCGAGCTCCTGCGCTGCCTGGGGGAGTTCCTGTGCTGTCGCTGCTACCGCCTGAAGCATCTGTCTCCGGCCGACCCGGTACTCTGGCTGCGGGCTGTGGACCGCTCGCTGCTGCTGCAGGGCTGGCAGGACCAGGCCTTCGTCACGCCAGCCAACGTGGTCTTTGTCTACATGCTGTGCAGAGACGTTGTGGATGGCGACCTGGTGGCGTCGGAGCACGAGCTGCAGGCCATCCTGCTCACCTGCCTCTACCTGTCCTACTCCTACATGGGCAACGAGATCTCGTACCCACTCAAGCCCTTCCTGGTTGAGGCGGGTAAGGAGGCCTTCTGGGACCGTTGCCTCGCCATCATCGATGCCACCAGCTCCAAGATGCTGCGCATCAATGCAGACCCACACTTTTTCACACAGGTATTTGCCGAACTCAAGAGTGAAGGTGGCTGTGGCCCTCAGGACTATAGTCGGGTGCTGGATCGGTGAGAGTTTGAGCACCGATCCTTGCTGACCGCATGCCTTTTTGTACACTCATGCACACGTATACTTGCACACAGACACACACATTTGTCTCATACAGATTCCTCTCCCCTTTTTCTTCTTCTGCTGCCCTGCAGGAGCAATGAAGGCCTATCCTGACAGAGTTATGTAGACATATTTAGTCATTCCATCTGTGTTTGTTGCCATTGTCCCTTCCATCCACAGACAGAAATAACATTTCATCCCTAAGATTTTCTCTGATAATTGGCTAACAGAGGCTCACAGTTGTGTTTTGTTTTTCCTGGAATATCCACCTGAGTTTACTTGAATGGAGGAACCATTTGGTCCACCTGTCCCCATGTGTCTGGTCCCAGTCGTCCCAGCTGCCCCTCTGGATCTGCACACCCAGGCACCCCAGCATCCCCACCCTCCTATCTGAATGTGATCAATCAGTGTGCACGGGACAACAAGATGCCATCATCACTCACAAAAATACCATCAAGGATTTTCCACTGGTTATATTAAACTAAACATCCCCGTGGATTCACAGGAGAATAAAACTAGGCACAGACAATATAATCCACCTAGGCCACGTTATATTTTCCCAGACAATACAAGGAGACATCTTGACATCCGCTGCTGGCTAAGCCCCATGTGCCAGCAGTGAAAAGTGACTCAGACTGATGGGAACAGCTGAGAGGTCCATGTAAGGCCTCGCTGGTCCTGCTGTGCGCTGTGTAATCACTAAAGCAAAACGAACAGGCAGTGTTTTGTGGAGCCTTTTGAGGGTCGTCTTGCCTGAGGGGACAGTTGCTATTATTTTTTTATCTCTACCTATAAACCTGCCAGTGAACTCCTCTGTGTTTCTATTTTATCTCATCTCAGGAGACTTTCCCAGTGGAAGCAGAACATGGATTTAAGACGTTTTGTGTTGTGAGTGTATGCATGGCGATGTGTGCGTGTGTGCGTGTGTGTGTGTGTAGGCATTGTGCAGTGGACGGCAGCCAGGGTCATCAGCTGTTTACTCCATCCTTTGTTCCCTGCGTCTTGTTGACAGGGCACCCACAGCCGTGGTATTAATGAGATTAGCAGATTACTGCAGCCCCTCCCCTCTCTCAACCTCTGCCCCCTTCTTGTCCACTCGGCAGCACTGCAGAGCTTCAGTGGCTAATCCAGGCCAGACCGGACCGGGCTGGACTGTAAACACACACACACACACACACACGTACACAAAACACACATTTAAATACCTTGTCGTGTGTGCTGCATGAATACAAACGCTGTGTGATGCACGTGTGCAACCCAGGGTCCAACGTAGAGGCAGTAAAGCTCTCTGAGAGATATCCAGGCAGGAATGGCAGATGAATGCTGAGGTTGAGGCTGAAGTGGGTTTGTTGTTGTTGCTTCTGAATTCGTCCCACTTTCTCGTCAGTCACCTGCGCATCCTCATCTGCCATCAGGAGGCTTGTTTTCTCTCTTGTCCCTCCCTCAACTCCTGTCTCTTGCTAAATTATTCCCTTGACTGGACCATTGGCATTTGTGCTTCAATGGCTTTAATCTCTGTTTCCCCTGTGTTTTAATGTGTGTTTGTGCATGTCAGAGGTGGCCACAGACGAGACAATGTTCATCGTTATTGCGCTGAAAAATATATGGATTTCAGATCAGATTAAATATATTTTGAGCTGGATTTTATGCCCCTTTCCATCTACATGTTGTTTAGATTCCTGCTGCAGGATTTCATTGATCATTGAAGTTCATCTTTCAATGCTGAGAGCTCAGAAAAAGCTTAGAAGGAAGCACAAATTAGCTGCTAATTGTGTGTCAGAGTGGCTTACAAAGACAATAAACAGCTAAACTACAAAGGGTATGTGCTGCAAATTTTCACCTGGATTTTTATTTACCCGTTTCCTTAATCAAAACGGATACATTTACAGATTTCTGGGCATAAAAACAAAAATAGTGAGCCCTATTTGTGTTATAGGACAGTGGTTGCAAACCTTTTTGGCTTGTAAAAAGCCTTAAAACGAAACTCCTCATTGTTGGTTGCATATGTTTACCAGACGTTACTAGTTTAACCAAAGAGTGATTTCTTCCTTGTTTTATTTTAACCATTTTTAGAGTCCGTAAAAAGTAAAATTATCCAGTAATTTACAAGAAAAAAAGCAAAGATTAGAAGAGAAATTAGTTTTTTTTCTGCTTTCAAGATACGTCAAATTGATCTTGTGACCCCTTTTGCAGGTCCCGACCCTCAGGTTGGGAACCACTGGTTTACAATAGGAGGCTGCTGGTTCAGGAAGCTGCTTCGAACTTAAAAACATGGATGCTCGACTTCCACCAAGATGTGTTGCCCACAATAGCATGTGGCAAAGCCTTAATCATATTATATTCAGGCGTCTGGAGGTTTTGGTGCTCCACCTCCCTCCCCCATGTGGCAGTCGCTCTTGCACGCTTTGCTGCAACACTGCAGCATATACTCACCCACAAGGTCATATGATAAACATGCATCCCTATATGATCCAACCTTTACACACATGTGCAAACCAACACACTCTGGTTCACATCCCCTCCTTGGGTAATCCAGTCCTAATCCTCCCACCCAATCAAACAGAGAGAGGGAGCGAGGGATGAAAACATGAGGAAATAAGTAAACGGTTCAGAATCCGATGTGATTTGGTGTCACACTTCCCGTACACTTTTGGCCCTTGGCTCAGCCTTCAAATCCTGCTCTAACAAACTGGAGGCCTCAGAGACCCAAAGCTCAGCCCTGCCGCCTATTCCAGCTCACCCGGGCTTTATTGGAGTCAAGCCTGCCTCCCTGCCCGCCTGAGGGATCTCGCATCAGCTCACACCAGTCAACCAGAGAGGAGTGACGGCAGTGATTCACGCTCAGAGAGTAGAGCGCAGAGACACCGCGTCTCTTTTTCTGGAGCTTTGACTGGCAGCCATTTTGGGCTCATTGTTGCGGTCAGTGCAGCTCTCTCGCTCTCTCTCTGGCCTGGCCCCGGCTTTGACAAGGACACTTGTGTCTTGACTCAACCCCCCCCCCTCCACTCCCACTAACAGAGCTTTAACGCAGTTTGTCAAATGTGACATAATTTGGTCTTGGCCAAAAAGGCAACTGTCCCCTCTTTCAGTACCTCCATCCAATCAGTCGCAGAGCTGGATCACGTAGCTGTTCCTCCAATCGTTTCACACAGCGGAGCGGCTTCCAAGCCATTTAACTCGTATCTCAGCTGGAGCTCTAATTCTGTTCATCCAATCAAACCCCTCGGCATGAGTCCCGAGCTCTTTGACTGACGGACACATGATGCCTGTGACATCTCTGTGGATAATTTATGACTCTTGTTACGTAGAAACTGATTGACTCCAGATATTTAAACAAGATTGAACAGGACATTTAGTGCAAACTGGACCTTTCTCTGTGGATGGGACATTCATCTGGGACTTTGACAACTCTGCTTTACATCATATTTCAGATGGGCTTTGGACCGAGATAAAAGATTTAACGTATAAGTCTGGTGTTATTCTATATTTTTCTTATTGTCAACATGCATTAGACCGTATTTTAGTACTTTCAGACTTGTCTGTGTTTTCAGCCACGAACCTATTTGTTCTTTCTAAAGACATAAATCTTTTAAAACATATCATGAATGTATACTTTTATTTTTAAAAAAGGCTACGTACATTCCTTAAAAAGATGGGCACTGTTGTTTTTAGCAAACATTACTCAAAAAGGAGTAAAAAAGTGCGGATGAATACACATTTGAGTATTTACAGCAGCAGGACGGTGTATGTAAGATTAACTAAAAAACTACAGTGCCCACGTTCATCGTAGTGAAGGAACACATCATCCAGAGCAACAGTGTGGCTCATTAATGTGTTTTTTTGATAGTTTTTGGACAAAAATGGAGCTCTATGGCACAAGAAAAATAAATACCAGGCTTCGGACACACTGACAATACTTAGTCTATCAATTAATTGTTCATTATGTTCTTTTGTTGACAATAAGACAAATATAGAATATCGCGAGGCTTTTCCTTTAAGTCTCCACAGCTCTATGAGTTGTGTTATTTCAGTATGCTGCTGCTGTAGGTTGGTGTGAGATTTCAATGGCACACCTTAGACTGATGATGTAAATATGTGGGTGTGTAACAAAAGAGCTGTTAAGAATGAACAAAATGAACAAAAAGAAATAGTCTTGCTGTGTAGTAGCATGCATGCCAGCCAGGTAGTTTAGAAATCTTTCTTTCTTTCTTTTTTTTTACCTCTGCTTTTCTTTGATTTTTATATGTGATGTTTTAAATGAAAGATTATTTCTTTGGTAACTTAAAACTGGATCTCATTGGAGCGTTACTTCATAGGAAACATGATGTCAACAGTGTTAAAGTCTCTTATAACTGCAGATGTTAACTATCATCATTATGGTGGTCTGTTCATATTTAGAAACAATAGAGACAAAAAGTAAAATAAATGAAATAATTGACTTTCATTTTCAGTCCTGAAATAGCAAAGCATGTGAATTCATATGAGCTATGACAGAATTATAACTTGTATAACATCCTTTATTTTAAACGCAGCTGTCTCATACCAGACTTCATTTGTCAATTCGCTAAATTAGATGTGGTCATGTCGTCTTACTGCAACAAGAATCACACCGCCCTCTCAGACTCACACAGAGTACAGTATACAGAACTGATCAAGTTAGCGGCTATCAATAGCTTTTCTCATCAATGCACCAGCTGGTTACACAAAGGCGGCCATTGTACACGTAGCGTTTGTCGCAGGCAGCTCCGGCTCAGCCTGCGTCCTCACTCATTGTAGCTTTACCTCGGATGCTTCAGCTTTTTTTTTTTTTCACAAAAGCTTTCATATTTCACAACTTCACATTCATCACAACACCTCGTCTGTGTTGCGTCAACACCGGACAGATGTTAATGCGGAGATAAATATATAACTGTCAAGTGTCCATCTCCTCCTCCTCCTCCTCCTCCTCAGCCCGGGTCCCCCTGGGTTTCCATAGTTACCTTCCTCAGCCATCATTGTAACTGTCACACCAAGATGAAGCAGCACATCACCTCCAGTGACTTTTGTAAAGCCACTACAATGAGTGTGTGTGTAGCTAAAAGTAAAATACTGTTGACGGGGGAAAACTTGAAGAAAAACAAATGTGACTGTTTCATTTTTCATGTTTTTTTGTTTTCCTTTTTCATGATGATGATGATGTTGATTATTTAATAAAGTATTGAGCTGAAATCCAAATCTGTGTGTTTGCTCTCTTTTCACACTCTTACATCTGCGGGGCTCACACACTTAACTAAAACTGCCTTTGTTCTCCACACACAGTACACGTGATATACTTGCCGCCTGAAATCCAGCTAACTTAAGACTGGCAGTAAATTCATGTGGGACATAAAATAGCTTAATGCACAGCCACACAATAGCCCGGTGCTGCAGATGGCCTTTTGGCTTCCTGTCAGAGGGGGGCTGCGCTCCATCTGAGCATGTCTCTGCAGTCAATCACCGCCCTCTCTGCTGCGACCACAGGTGGAAATACTGAGATGCTGCCTCTGCTCAGCAACCTCTCAGTGTGAAATGAAACTTTGTGCAGCCAAGAAACATGAAAGTCTGTGCTGCGGAGTTCAGAGTGCTTTGTTCTGTGAGTTTGAAATGAAAAAAACGAAGCGAGGAAAACAGGTTTTATGTGCAGATTTAGTAGCGGTGGTCAGCAGAGCATCTGCCTCAGGCTGCCTTCCCCTGTCACTGTGTGTTATCAATGATCTGCACTGTTCACGTCCGTACACATAAACAGCTGCGGATTTTAACTGAGCTCTTGTTTTTCACGCAATCTGACATTTTTTTTCTCACTTGTTTTGGCACAATCGAATGAAAATCATGAGGTTCTCAAATCCAGAGTTCATTTTCTCACAACAGTTTATGCATTTCCAGTGGTGGAAAGTTACTAAGTACATTTACTTTAGGACTGTACTTAAGTACAATTTTGACGTACTTGTACTTGAGTATTTCCATTTTATGCTACTTTATACTAGCAAATATTGCACCTTTTATTCCACTACATTTATTCAACATTAGTTACTTTGCAGTTTATGATTATTAAAACAAAATATAAATCAACTAATAAATTATGATGCATTATTATGGATTAAGCTACCCGGCAGCTGCAACATTTACCAGCTGCAACATTAGAACAAATGAAGTGTCGTGCTGCTCCGTATAAAATGATGTGGTGATGATAACATTCATGTTTTCAGAACAGTGTTTCAGAAAATATGCAACTGTACTATCTGGGTGCACACAGCTGCTAATATTCTGCACACGAATAGTCTGATATACAGGTCACAAGTCTGTAAAATACCACAGTCAAAGTGGAATAAAAATGCAGGGTTTTTCCATTTTTAACATACATTTAGCTTTTATCATATAACAGATGTCTGCCATAAAACTAAGACTCAAAAATGACTTTTCAGTCAAAGCAGCTTACTTGGCGAGGCACAATGCGTCTGTCTGGTCTCCCTGTCTGATGGTATTGGAAAATTATTATTTAAATGCCATTTATAATCTGTTCACAATGCCGGAGTGAGAGGGCAGCGGGGTGAAAACCATATGGCGCTGGTCGGAGATGGGGTCAGTGGCAGAGGCTGGGGACACCTCAGAGGGCAGAAAGGTGAGGGAGGTGAGGGATGCTTTGATAAAAAAAAAAGAAAAGAGGACAGATGAAATGAGATAAAGAGGCATCACTGCAGATGGCTGCCACAGCCTGACTGAGTCCTTTCCAGCTTTCTCCAGTCCTCTGAGGACACAAATCAGCTCTCTGCCTCCCAGTGTCACACTTCTATAGTGGGTTCCCAGTGGCTTTCTGAAAGCCTCGGCTGCTGTTCGCTGCCTTTTATCAGCCCTCTGGGATCCAACATGCTCCAAACCCCCCCTCTGCCAATGACTCAACAGTGTTTTTATCTGCTCCAACATAAGCTAGAATTGTTAGCATGTCCACCTAACTAGCTTACTTCCCGTAGTAGTAACCGAACCAAGGCCATGGAGCATTTCCTTTTAATAACTACATTGGTTTGTTAAGTAAGTTCATGATTATCACATCCACTATGAAGTATCTCCCCACTACCCTACTATGGAAACTGATCCTACAAAATCAGAGTTTAGGCTAACGCTAACAGCAACTCCACTAACCCGAGATGGTGTTTGTCTGTACTGTAAGCTAATATCCAAACATGGTTAATAACAGTCTTACATTTGTTACATTTTTCCTTATCATACTAATATTTGGACAAAAACAACGCTGTGTCTTTATTTTCATGTCTGATACATGGATCATCTGGTGAGGATGCCGCCTCTGTTAGCTTTAGCTTCAGTTGTTTAGCATGCTATCATGTATGTAGCCGTTAAGTGCGTATTTAGGACCCCTTTTTACAAGATTCTCATTTTAAAACGAGTCAGCTGGAAACATTAAAAAGTCAGCCAGAGACGATGTTTTCAACCAACTCATGGAGCTAACGTTAGCTTAGTTAGCTAGCTAGCTACAGCTGATGAAATCTGCTAGACAGTTGTCATTTCAGTTGGCAAAAACGGTTCCACAACTACAAATCTTTTGTCTTAATCTGTCTGAAATCAAGGACCCATTGTTTCAAAAATTACTTATACTTTCGATGTTAAATCTGCCACCATTATCTTTGTAAACTAAATGTCCTGTGTGAGATTGGAAGAGACTGCAGCAAGTAACTGGGGAGTGGAGCTTAGCAAACAGTCGATTCACAAACAACAGTAACTTACATTTTGACCTACATATGCATATTTTAAATATAAATTCAATTGTGAGTCTGGGAACAGCTTCAACTATCAAAGTAGAGAATAAAGGATTTCCCCAAACTCTGTGCTGCAGCTGAGCTTTAAAAGGGAATAATATAATTTGATATCGGGGTCAGTCTCCACTGTGAGATTCTTTACAGATCATGATGAGTACAGTTTGGGACCTTGGATAGCAGCAGCCTGCTGGCACATCCTGACTGAGGGAACAGATGGTTCACTCAGCCATGCACCCATAAGTAGTGAGCGAAGGACACCGCCGGAGGGGACTCCAGAGGACTCTGTCGGGGCGCCGAATTCTGTGAAGAGCAATCAGAGGTCCCATTAAAGTTTCATAAAGTGCTAAAACCAACAAGCAGTCTTATATCTGACTATATTTGACTTTATTATTCAGTGGGAGTTAAAATATAAAGACAAATGTCAGTGAACATCAGTGGCACAGTTCCCAGTTCCTAGCCAGGAGACGTTAGCTTAGCTTAGCATAAAAACTGGAAACAGCTAGCCATAAAACCACAACATAATAATAAAATATAAATTAAAAAACGACAAATAATGTGTTAATTAGTGAGCTCTAGATGTGGCTAATTCTGTTGGCTTTGGACAGAGCCAGGCTAGCTTTATGCTAAGCTAAGTTAGCTAGCTGCTGGCCTTAGCTTCATATTTACCATACAGACTCAAGAGTGGTATCGATCTTCTCATCTAACTCTCGGCAAGAAAGAGAACAAGTGTATTTCCTTAAATGTCGAACTATTGATTTTAAGTTACATTTGAAGTAAAAGTCCTTTACTTGTAATGGAGTATTTTTATAGTGTGGTTTTGCTACTTTTACTTAAGTAAATGTTCGGAATACTTCTTCCACCACTTCCACCATCTAACCACACACAATATAAAATCATTTTACATGCTGTAGTTTAGTTACATCAATAAAAACATTCAAGTTTTAGTGCTCTGGTTTCTCAAATATTTCCTGATTAGTAACCATGTTGATTCAGAGCGAGCCAAAGTAAAAACCAATCTCCCCCCTGTTACTGTAATCTCCAGCATGTGACCTCCCCTCGGGCCGATGACGGAGAGATGCTGGAAAACCTGCAGCGCTCACCAAACCAGTGGCCGGTCTGCCCTGAGAGGATTTAGAGGGAAAAACACAGCCGCTCTGGGACACATATTATATTCCCACTGGTAAATCCTCTCCAACTCATTACCAAATCCTCGCTGCAGGACTGCTAATCTCTAAAGAGAGACGGACCAGGTGCCAGTCTTTTTGTAATGGAATTGCACGGCGCTTTAAGTGATTGCATCAACAATTGCCAGTCCTGATAAATTAGATTAGAAGTAGAAGAATCCTGTTTGTACGGCACAGCGAGAAGAAACCAAGAAACTTCATCACAATCCAAAACAAACGTCGGGCGAAAAGCTATTAGAATTGATTTACATGCGTCTACATTCTAACTGCTCGATTGATTGAAATATTGTGTTTATGTCTGCTCGTCGGGTCTGTGAGTGTGCTTTTCATCCACAGGCCTTTCACAGCGAGGAGGGATGTGATTTGCGCTCTCACAGAAGAAAATGATTGGGAAAATTATGTGGAAGAAAAAAAAAAGAAGCCTGGCAGCTTGAAGCGGCTGCGAATGTGATGAGGAAACAATTGGTGGAATAATTGTTGCACTTGTGCGGATTGAAAAGCTGCCATCAAACTAAACCTATCACTGTTCGTCAAGAAAACAAAACATGTAGAATAAATCTTCTGCGTCTGTGAAAAAGATTCTGCTTTGGTGAATCCAAATGTCCTCGTTTGATCTGATGATTAACCGTTCATCTGTTTAGAAAATGTGCGTATCAAACACACACACACACACATGAAATGCTTTTAATAATCAGTGAGGAAGAGGATATGCTTGAATTTGCATTTTAAAAGACTGATCTAACACTTAATTTATAAATCATGGCTTTTACAGTGATTACAGGATTACACACAGACAAATTCAGCGTATATGCTATAATCTCTGTTTCTGATTGAATATGTCGATGGGCTAACACCAGAGATGGTAATTGGGAGATGAGCTGTGGAGTCCAGTTTATCATCGAGTAGCTGATGATGGTCTCTGCAGGGGAGCGACAACAGATTTGCACAAAACTGGAGGCCTTCGTAGACACACAGAGCCTCCACAGCAGCAGATATCAGTCCGAGGCCGAGGATGAGACGTCGTTTGTGGCATTTCAATAAACAAATCTCGGTCATTTGCTTGAGCACGAGTTCCCTCTGCAGCTTCGGTGAGCATTTGGATTTCAATTGTGCCAGAAAGATGTGAGCTTTCTAAGCAAATGGGACTTTAAATTAGATTCACAATTAACTTTGTTTTGCCACTAAACAACCATTTGTTGTCAGAGCAAAGGGCTGAGATGTGTGGAGGACAATTATTTCTGCCGGATGTTTACTCGCACTTTACTCTGACTAATGAGATCTCAAAATAACTACGCACACCAAAAGTGCTGGAAAGTGAATGTGTTGCTGCACAGCTGCTGGCTTGGGTCACCTAGTTACTAGAACCTGAAGGCAAAGAGCATTGTGGGTAATGAAGAGCACTTTTCATAGACATAAAAGACACACTAGTATCCTGGTTGTGATCAGGTTTTTTGGAGTATCCATTTGTATCTATGTTTTTATCCTGGTTTTGAGAAACACACAAATGCAAATTGGAGTACTCTAAAAGAAAACAGGATACTTTGGCTTGCAAACACTTCTTTTCCATGTGCACAGGTGTGTCCTTAACTCCATCATGTAGTTAACGGGCGTTCAGGACAAAATTAGCCCTGCGTTCAAACAACGCAAGGGGCTGCATTGGTGGGAGTGTGTTGCTTCAGGCGCCGGTGAGATATGAAATGCAACCCAGGAAGTCCAGTTTGTGAATTTGAAGGTTTTTCAAACGTTAAAACACTGCACAGAGGATTTTACAATTTCGCTGCGATTATTTTGTCTTTCATTGCAACGATCGGAAAGTAAACATTAGAAATATGGCGTCCTTGTTACGAAGTAATCCACCAGGAATGTGTGCTTGCATGTACGTGATTGGCCAACACAGCACCTTGCCGGATGATGTCACGTTGAGGCAAAACTTAAGCCAGGTTCAACTTCAACTTGCTGGAGCAAAAAGCCAGGGGGGGGGGGGTTTCGGTCTGAAGGCAGCTTTATTACTATTTAAAATGATCCACATGCTTAAATGAAGGTCTGACACAAATGTAAAAGATGTTGTAAATGGTATCGTTGCTCTTGAATTTCATCACTAGTGATCAGACGGAGAAACCACAGCAGAGTCCAGGCAGACAGAATCAAAACTGGGTTTTTATCCTGAAATGCTGAAGTTTAGTCGGTACACAAATGACAGAAATTAGCTGGATATGGTTAAGGGACATGCCTGCACTGACACAGGTAGTCAGAAACCTGGATAATTTGAAGAACATGTATACAGGAAGCTGAATAATCAGGTTTTTCTACGTTCCATACAAACATTATATCCTAAATATCATCAAAACACTAGCAGCCTGATCCTCATTCTCACTCCTATAAACAATCATTTCCTCAGAAAATCAATTCCACTCATTTACATTCACAGCTGAAACAAGTACAAAGTATAATGTGATGCTTTGCACACTGAGTGCCTGTTTACCAACCTATCAAGGAAGCTCTGCAAAGCTTTAAAAGAAGGTGACTGATGGAGTGAATAAACTGGGCTGCTGTTAAATCTGTTTTCACCACGTACAGTCTGATGTATCATGGCAAAAATCTACAGCTGTCTGAGCCGACGTCAAGATTCAGTTAGCAAGATCTATCAAACTGCAATGTACGTAAAGTACAAGATGATGATGCATTATGGTGACACTCATCAAGCAAACACATCCAAATATGATGAAGCCTCTCTGGCTCTAGAGTTCTTGTGTATTTTTGTGTGTAAAAACTTCAATTTCACACCAGAAACATGCAGTTTATCTTCTGGATCATTTCAAATATTTCAATAAACTTGGCTCCTTTTGTTTCTAGTTTCCCCAGTATTGTCACTCATTGATAAAAATGCAATGCCAAATGAAAAGTGTGTCTGGGAAACACTGCTTCAGAGTATCTAGAAGTCCGAAAGTCCAAAGTCAACTGGATTTGCTGTTTTTATTCTGGATCTGGATCTGTCTGTCCTGAAGTGGTGGGGAGAACCAGGCATTATAACTTCCTCTGGGGCCGTTCACACTTTGATGTCACCTGCGGGTCACTTAAGGTCACATTGCACACATGTGAGAATTAGGAGTTACAAGAATAAAGGTGTGAATTGGCGTCAAAGCGCCTGAGGAGGGATGTCTCAGGACGGCATTGTAAGCAGCTGGTAAATGCAGCTTCAGGCCCCAATGGAGGGCATCATTGTGCTCAAACTGTACCATGTCCACTTCAAAGGAAAGGAGGGGAAGCTGTGTTTAAATTTACATCAATTTAAAGAATGGATTTAGCTGGTTTTAAACAATTCTGAAGTCAGTTAACTCATGGTTATAGGTTGTATATGTTAAGTGGTAAATTTGGATAATGAAGAAAGTATTTTTGATGATTTAAAACCTTTTAAACCTAGACTAGTTCAATGTCCTGAAACATGATTTTGAACAGACCTACATTTATAGACATACATAACATAAAAGACATAATATACTCATATATGCAGACACAAAACCAGACCACAGCACACACAGAGACGAATTTCGCCGTTTTGAACAGATCCATATTCACAGGCGATGCTCTGATAACATGATGCACATTTGTTTTTGCAGTTACACTTATTTTAAGTTGCAGAGTGTTGATTGAAGAGGTGCAGGGCTGTTCAGAAGTGTTAAATTGACTCTCATAGGTGTGAATGTAACAGCACATAAACACGGCACACAGTTAAATTAACACAGAAGATTTTGCTGAGCGGGGCGTAAATTAAACAGACAGTACACAGTACATTCTGTTTCTGCATTATGCAAATCACACTCATGCAAAGTAAATACACAAACCAGCACACACACACACACACACTCACAGAGTATCATCGAGCAGTGTGGTTTTGGGGGGAATCACAGCAGGGAGTGTGTCAGAGAGCAGTGAAATGCCAAGTCATAGGGAGGGCAGGCCGTCAATAGGTCGCACTAGCAGGTCACTGTGGAGAGAGACGGGATGAAAACTGGCAGCGGACGACAGAATTAAACTCTCAGACCAAACTGTTTGCTGAGATATGAAGAGAAACTGAAATATCCACCATTTAAATAACAATACAGGCAGTTTAACCTTCACCAATACTTATTAGTGGATGCTATCATCTCTATTCAAAGTGTGTTTACAGGTGTTGGGGAGTTCGACTGCATTATGTGAAAAAAGTTGTATGAAGCCTTTTGTGCCTCCAGAGGGAGCTGTGCGACGTCTGACCAACTGCCTCAAGTGATGTCACTCGAGTCAGCGTCTGTTGGGTCTGAAGACTACAAGTTTGAAAATGAAATAAGTCCGGAGGTGTGGAGTTAGAGAGAAGTGAGTTTACCAGATCTCTGTGGCCCGCTCCTCATCTCTGCTGCAGGCTAGCGGCTCGAGGCTACATTAGCCACAGCTGAATCTCTGGGCAAACTGTCAACGGTCAAGTTGCATTGTGGGTAATGTAGGTGCCAGGAAGAAGACAAGGAAGAAGAATGTTTAACTGTCCATCGTGAGTCCAATAATGTTACAGAAGTGCGATGCTAAATCTGTAGAGTACTTTTTTAAAGGGAGACTATTAAACTTTTGTTGAACAGTGACCATTGTGATGTGACAAGTTATAATTATGGGATAATGTTAAATGCTAAACCATTTAGCATTTAGCTAAAATGCTCAACTACCGTAAAAGTAGCAACAAGTAGAGAAAATGCATCAAGTAATATCCATTATACAAGTGTTTACCTTAAGTTTGCTAACATTTGCAAACATTAGCCACCATAAGCTAACGAAATAGCTCTCCAAGCTAGCAGGCTTCCCAGCTGTCAGTAAGCAAGCTAGCTCAGTTTCTAACAAGATAATAAAATTCACAGTTTATTCGGGGACTCATTTTGTGGAAAAGGTTATATATATTCCAGCAGAAGAGGGTAAAACTGGATTTATCCGTTTAAATCTAAGTTTTCAATGTTGTGAGCACCACAACCAAAATTGTATCCACATAAATAAGACAATATGCTGTTGTTGTTTTTGTAACTTGTTTTTTTTGTAACATTTATTTGACTTTGTTTGACTGAAACTGCACTGAACTTCTTTGAACTTCAGTCCTCGGAAATCCTGTCACATTAAGTCTGCGGCATCCGTGTGTGTTTATCAACCCGGCTGATCTGATCCAGAGGACACCAAAGGGACGAGAGAGGAAACAGCTCTTGCGTCACCGTGTCCAGGTTTCTTTGTCCACACAAACACCAGAACTTTAACTGATACTGTAAATTGACTGTATTTGTACAGGAAATCTTCTCTATCACAGAAGAACACGCCACTGAACACTGAAAGACTCCTGATTTATTTCATTTATATTTTCATGTGTTTAGTCTTCCTTCAAAGCCCCAAAGCACATTTGAAAAAAATATTTTAATCACTGTATAATGAAGACTCGTCTACAGACAGTACAGCACGCTGTCTATTCATGTGGCGAAGCATTAGGGAGAAATTAACACAGAGAACTCGGTTAAGTAAATCTTGAATAATTTATTTTCTTCCACTGTCTTGTTTCTTTTTCCCCCTTTTTTAAAAATTATTTCTGACATGGAATCATTTTCATAATCTGCCTTTTTTAAGGCAACAGCATGAGACAAGGCACAAAAGAAAATAGTTTTCATTTCATTACAATTCGACTCAATGTACAAAAATATAACTGGAATGTTTTGTATTGATTGTTTGTATGCATTGTGACGTACAATTTGTCAGTCACAAAGTGCATTCATTTATGTTTTTGTTCCATCTTGTCTTTAAAAAATATCTTCAAATATCTTTTATAACAGCAAAAGCAAAGACAATATCATACTGTGTCCTGAGTCTCTACACCAACATAATAACCTCCAAAACTATTCAGCACTTTCGTAATTGTCCGGTGAACACTGTCCTCCTGCGGCTCTGCCAGCAACTCTGCTTTGTGTCAACACTTAAAAACATTTGTGAGAAATATTAAAACAATCCTAATAAACAGTTGCTTTTCAAGGCAAAGTCCTGACAGTCACATATTTACATCCCTGTCTTTGTTGTAAACCAGTTTGACCAGTTCAGATCACTCAGTCGAGGGACCAGGTCTTGTCCGGGTCCTGAGGTCAAACTGTTGGTGGTTCGGTCAGGCGGACTGTTAGTTAGCGGGGACCAGCAGTACAAAACCATCGCGGCTCTTCTTGAAATCTGCGTTGGTCTGGCCGGGTTTGGTTTCTATGGTGACGCTCTTTGGTTTGCCCCGCATGTGCAGCTGCACGGGTGAACGGCAAACCTTCACGGGAAACTGGACTTTTCTTATACTGAAAGACAAAAACACAAACACACATTTTTTTATATTAACATACTTGTCAAGTCAGGTCAGTTTTATTTATATAGCCCGATATCACAAATTTGCATCAAGGGGCTTTACAATCTTTAACGGGGAACCTCTGAACTTTGCTTTATCAATAAATAACCTTTCCATTCCTCTTACCTTAATCCTCACTTTATTTCTGAATCCCAAACTGACACTAGGACCCCATTCACATGAGAATTTGTGATATGTCCAAAATATCCCAATGAGATCAATGCACTGATGGATGACCTGGATTGCACTACTTGAAAATAGTGACCTAGTTTAAACTTTTGATGAACTTCCAATACCAATAGATATTTAAGTAAGTTCCCCAATTTTAGTCAATTTATTTGGAAATTCACTTAGAGATAAAGAGAGATAAAACAGTGTTTCCTGCTTTTAAATGGTTTCTCTTTGGCTACACTGAAGAGAAGCTACGGCACAAAGACGACTGGCCTTTTAAATGTGAGTATTTGATGCAAAACAATGCTTTTTACTGAGATGTTTTCAAGCAAAACATAGCAACATCTTCTCCGCAGTTCTAAATAATGCAGCTCAGCATCCGAGTCTAGACAAAATGAAAATAAAATACAGGCCTTACAAAACTTTTTATTTCCCTTATACAGTTGTTTACAGAGAAGCTTAACGCTAAAACAAAGTACTGCCAAACTGGAGCAGTTGTGTTTCTTCAGGCAACCAAATTACCCAAAAATATAGTTGAAATCACAACATCTTGACTCAAAGATATCAAAGGACACTGTGTTGTTCACTCTGTGTCATTAATCATCAGCCGTGAATTTGTGCACTGTATGCCAACACCTGTCAGCTTTAGACGAGCACGTTCAGGCTCAAAACGTGCTCGTCTGTTAAAGCTGACAGGTGTTGTTTGAATCCCTTTAACCCTAAAACTGCTCCTCATGCAGGTGAAGTCCTGCAAAATGAGACTTTGTCCCAACTCATATTTGTTCCTCACAAACATCTCCAGAGCAATTGAAATGATCAATAAAAGCAGCATGAACGAGTTTGTTATTGATCGCTTCACACTGGCATTGGATGATTTCGACTGATCACAGTCACATCCAGAGTGCAGGTGCTTCGGTGTCACGCGCTCGATCCCTCTGCTGACAGCTGGAAGGAGGAAACGTGGCTCTGCTTGTTCGACTGGCCGGTTGCTGCACAGTCAGCTGAAGATGATCCACCGTGAAGTCGCTGCTTCCTCTCAGCCCTTGGGGTCACTGCGGCCGGGGCCGAGGCCGCAGTGACCCCGCTGATCCGCCAAACACAAGCTGGCCCAGCACACTGCTCAGTCTCTGCAGTGTGCATACAGAGAGCCTTATACTGTATGCACCTACGTCACAGCCTGAGGCCCAGGGGACTACGAGTTCATAGTTGATATTCCTGCTTCTCTTGTGAATGTATTCAGATTGTTGTTCTTCCATCAGTGGACGCACTTTGTTTGAACCCAACGTGAAGGCTTTAAAAAGCAGATGCAGAACAATATTTGCCAAACAGCTATTTGTGGACGCCTTTGAATGTTGATAATGTGACTGATAAGCAGGGCTGGCTCGTGCATGTAGGCCAACTTGGCAACAACCTAATGTAACTGTTAGTGTCCTGTTCTCCCCAGACTGACTGGTCCTCTTCAAAAACATGGCTGAAAATCACGGCCCACTTTTGAAAGGTGAACTTATCTGAATTTGTGCAGATTACATAATTTTTTAGCTGTTATGTAATAGTGCTGGCAATCAGGTTTAGTGCAGCAGATTCACACACACCAGGTGAGAGCAACTAAAATCTGAGAATAGAGGCAGGACTAAAAACTGGCACCACACTCTAAACTCTAAATGTGTATTGAATATACACTGAACAATGATACTGCTCAGTAATAAACCGCCCCTTTCCCACTTCCTACTGGGCGCTGTGTATCTATGGAAGCAGACAATTGGCATATTCAGAGACAGAGAGAGAAGAAAATTCTTAATAAATTACTATTCGAGGCAGGTGATCTCGCGAATCCAGCTGCCTCGCAAGGTAACGTGATTTGGGCAGCAGGACTGCTTACCACGTTCTTATGTGACGCGAGAGCGACAGTTGGTTTGCCAACCGCTGCAGAAGAAGAGAGTGACAAGAAAACATGGAGGAGGAGAGTGAAATTGTAAATACAGAGCATGGAGTACAGTATGGTTATTTTAAACCATTTCTTAATTGAATTTACAGAACAATGTCTGTATCATGATATACTGTATATACCATAACGATGATGTAAAATTACATATAACGTGATAGAAGATTTTGGCCACCCCTAGGCAGAACAAGACTAAACCTAATCCCAACCTGCAACCTGATACTTTGTCATAACCCAGCCGGTTCGGGTCAAAACATGGGAGGTCAAGGAGATACAACATAAGGCTCAAGCTGCATATTAATGGGGGTAAATAATAATATTCTAGTGAAATTATCAAAACCTCTTTTTAAGCTGCCACATGCTTTGCTAAAAGAATTTGAACTCAGTGCACGTTTTCAAATCTGGCTCTGTTCATCATAGGTCACTCCAACAGGTGTGGCCTTGCTCTCTTTTTTTCCCAAAGTCAAACGTCAGCCTCAAACCCCGCCTTGCTGAACCTCGTAAACCAGCTGTCCTGCCCTACTGGGGCAGTGACAAACCCGATACAGAAACTCACTGACCTCCACAGGGTTTTGATTTGTGTGCGATACTGATCTCATCATGCCGGCTACCACGAGTGAAACCCGACACCAGCAGAGCGCGTTGAGGAAAGCCTCTGGCTGTGCCCGAGGACAGCAGATGATCGACTGTAAAGGCCTGTGGTGCAGCAAGAGGAGAGCTGGAGACTGTGCAGGCTGAGATTCTCAAAGGCTACGATTAAATTCAGCCGGCTGAATATCGCCGTCACTCTTCATGTGAGTGCTTCTGTTCAGACCCAGCTGGGCGAACAAGAGCCATTATAGTCTAAAATGGACGTCACTTTGTTTATTCACTGCAGAATTTATGCTCGACGTACAACAACCGAACGTTTTTGGCTTTTTCAAGACACAAAAACAATAGTATCTGTCGTTTCTTCAAATCTTTCTGACAAGCTTCCCTGGTAATCAGTCTCAGAAACAAAGGTGGAAGTAGCATGACGTTGTTATAGTGCTGCTGTTGGGGTGGATGGTTGGGTGTACAAGTTGTATCTGACACCGGACACTGTGGTTGGCATCTCGTCTCCAAACAACAATCAACATGGTTTCTTTTAACCACGATCGTTCCCTTAACCAAATAGTTTTAGATGCCTAAATTTATAGTAACCCTACTTCAACCTTTGAGGTGGCTCACATGTATCCTTTCTGTTACGGTTCGGTTGGACGTCACTGACAGATAATCTGTTTTTTCATTTAGGTATGAGGACTTAAGGAGACAAATGTATCATTTGAACCCTTTTAACCCAGTCACTGTCTTTCCTTCACAACATTTTTGAGGTTTATGGGCGACTTCCACTGGAGATTTTAAAGCTTTATTGTTTGATGTTTTTGGTAATTTCTTTTAATTTAAAGTAAAAACTGTCACTTTAAAAAAAGTTTTCTATGTTCTCAGGCATTTCTCTTAAAAAGTGACTTGACTCTGACTGCTTTGCTTTAAAGCAAATTGTCAGTATCTAAGGTTTTTTTTTGGTTTCAATTTACACGTTTGGTTGCTGTGAACAGTGATAAAGCATTTTCTCAGGCTACCACAGTCACCATTGTTGGAAACTGTAAGCATGGTTACAGGTGTTGTTCTCAGCTATCACAAGATGTGCAAACAGAAAACTGTTCATATAGTGCTTTTTTCACTTGGCTCTGCAGAAGCATGTACAGTGTAATTCAAGACTCACTTCTCCTGCTGTATCAAAATGTGCCTCAACACGACTTATTCCCATTTCAAACTCAGGAAAACGCTTGTGTACTGAAATGCACTGCTTCTCCACTGAAAAACTGGCTAGTTAGTAGTTAGCTAGCAAGTTATTGTAGTTGTTCCCATGGCATCTTGTTTTATATTTGTTTGATGACATTCTGTGTGAACACACAGTAATGGTTGTTTACTGGCAGATTTAGATGAGAAGATCGATGCCACTTTCATATCTGTGCGGTAAATATGAAGCTACCAGCAGCCGGTTAGCTTAGCAGCACCAAGACTGGATGACTGGATGCTAGCCTGTCTCTGTCAAACAGTAACCAAATCTGCCTGCCAGCACCTCTAAAGCTCACTAATTAACATGTTATATTTTGTGTGTTTAATTCGTACAAATAGAGTATAAACACCTTAAGTTGTGGTTTTATGGTGGGCTTATGTGCCCAACTATTTCTTGGCTGGGAGCAGTAACTTCCTGTCTCTGCTGGTTGCTTGGCAACTGCTCTGAGCCACGAAATGTTTCGGCACATAACCTCCCATAAAACGGCCGCCTCAGTTTTATACTTCTGCTTTTGTACGGATTAAAGTAAAGAGATATAACATGTTAATTAGTGAGCTTTAGAGGTGCAGGCAGGCGGATTTTGTTGTTTCACAGAGCCAGGCTAGCTGTTTCCCCCTGCTTCCAGTCTTTATGCTAAGCTAAACTAAGCTAAGCTAAGCCTTATATTGGAATGACAGACATGAGAGTGGTATCAATCTTTTCATCTGACTCTCACCAGAAAGCAAATAAGCATATTTCCCAAATTTGTCAAATGTTTCTTTTAAAACTAAAAAAAGGACTACAAGAGGAAGACGTCTCACCTGTAGCTTCCCCTCCATCCCACAGCCCCCCTTTCTTCCATCCCACCCGACTCGACACCCCCTCGTCAACACAAGCCTACAATTTACCCTTGCAATCTTAATTAGCACTTCCTCAGCTGCCTGGCAACCATCGCTGGGGCAACAGCAGCGTTTTCGGCCCCAGCAGCGGGGGCAACGTGGGCCGAGGCCACTCGAGTCCTCGGGTGTGAGGTGGCTGGGCGGGCGGAGAGCAGACCATGCTGCAGGGCTCGCTTTAGCGTCATAGTGTTGATCATCATGGATCTCATCCATTTTAATTACCATCACCGTCATCAGAAACAGTGCGCCTATCTCAACCAGCTGCACCCTCCGTCTTGAGTCTCCTCAGGGGGCATTCTGGGAAAAAAATGAGTCATACTGTAACAACAGCAGAGCTAACGTATAAAGAGTGATTTCTATAAACAGCGCAAATGTGGTTTAAGATGCAAAACCATCACTGTGGTTTTATACACGCACATGGCTCGAATCATAAATGTGTGTCATCGAGTGTGATGTACTTTAACAGCACTGGCTTCAATAATTTCCATGGTGCTGATTAATTCTTAAGACTACCGACACGTTTCAGAGACGAAAGCAAATCAGTTTAACAGTGAGACAGTGGGGGAGAAGAGGAGCCGAGCGTCTCATCAAATCGATTATCAATGAGGAAAGATGGTCGAATGCCATCAGGGGGTTTTTATGCAGCAGGAATATTTGTTCCACCTCGGGGCAAGTCATTGGACAGCCAGCTGTTTGTGATGGCTGTTACTGAACTCATCATATCGGTCCAACATCTTCAGCTGAGTGAGAAAGGAGCCAAACATGTGCTTGTTGAAATAAAAGCTATTTATTTCTTTTCTACTGATGAATTGCTGTGTAGTACTCGACACTACAGTGGGACTGTTGTGAGGAATGAAAATGTTGCTGAGGAATCCATTTGTTTCACTCTGAGGTCGATTTAGAGCCAGCACGTGTGCGATGTTTAACATCCACAAAGAGGCCTTTTGATGCTGGTGCAGTTTTGAGGTCAGTAGCCGACTCTGTGAGTGCGCCCAGGAGGCTTTGAGATGCTCGGACAGAAAGTCCCCCGAGATTTAACAACCGAGCGAGAGGCACAGTCAGGATGTCTTCATAAAATCTGCTCCTCCACAGCCTCTTTGATGTAAACGAGTGGGATAATAATAATAATAATCTTTTTTGTACACAAATGTGGAAATGTGCCTTCAGCTTCACAGATTGGTTAAAACACATCCTAGTAAATCACAATACATACAATAATAACATGCACAGAACAGACAGCTCAGGCAGCTGCTCTATAGCGTCTTCCCGAGGGCAGTTTTATGAATTCTTTAAAAAGAGGATGAACAGGATCTCTGGCTTTTTGTTTCACCTGCGTTTTATATATATATATCCCAGTTGTTTCTGCTCTTTCCCAATAATTTTACTGGCCATGTTTGTAATTTTGGACAGTCTATTTTTGTTCCTAGCCCCCAGGTGCCCGTACACATATTAAAAGTTAAAACACTTTCAACAAGACTTCTGTTAACAGTCTCTAAAACGTTCTTGCTTATATCGTATGAATCCAATTTCCTGATTAGATACAAGCGCTGCATTGTTTTTTAAAGAATATATTCTGTGTTGGCTGTAAAACTTAAAGTGAAATCAAAAAAGGTTCCTGAACAGGCTGATCATTAATCAAAACAGGTGGAAAATAATGATATATTGAAATGAAATTTTTAACTGCTCACTGGTCCTCCAGTAATTTTAAATCTTTGAATCTTTATACATAGAGCTGCGTTAAACCTGACAGATCACTCACTAACATCAGCTCATACAGTGAAGCTCAAGCTCATCACATGTTGTATTGTATTGTTACAGGTGATCTACCTGTGTAGAGCCGACCTGATGTGATGAGCAGTGAGCTTCATGTATTAACACTGCTGTTCCCTTTCTTACTGTAAAAGCAGAGCCAACATCCAGAAAGAAATATTTAAGTAGTTTTTTTAACTGTCTGTGTTGTTGATTAAAGTACAGCTAAATAATAACCAGGAGATCATGCTAACATCAAATACAGTACTAAATCCGTCAGTAATGAAGGTCACATGGTTTTCCCACACAGCTTTTGTAATTTGCCAGTGGCTAAAATATCATCCGGACGGAGGAGAAATATTTTACTACCCACTTCCTCCTGTAATATTAATCCTGTCTGAATGGCACTTTTGTAAGTCACTTATATATCCACAGGCAGCCGGTGTCGCAGCGAGGATGCAGTACTTTGTGCTGGTGTTGTGGATGTATTTGACCGGAGAGTATGTGGAACATGTGACCATAAAACAACTTTTGTGCCCGCTTGAACTACTGCGAGCGTCCATTTGTCCGTTTTCTTGTTCAGTTTAAGAAAGTGTAGCTCAGTCAAATATATCCACATCCTGTCTCTAGCACCAGATGGTCCAAATAAACATTTACCGCTCATTCTGTCTTCATACACCAACATAATGCATCCTCGCTGATGTACCTTCCTCAGCCTCCTCATATATTAGTATTTAGATTTTGCATTTCATGAATATGAGCACAAATGTCTCTTTGTCAAGCTTGGTCAGATTTGTTCCGTAGCATCAGATGAGCAGAGCCACACTACCAAACTAAAATGTGTATTGTTGTTGCAATAATGGTTAAAACCTCAACACAAGTGTCCACAGTGACTTCCTACAAACAAAGTCTTTAGATCCAGTTGCCTAGAAACCAGGACCAAAATACTCTTTATACTTTGTTTGATGGTCCGTGTGGCGCAGAGGGAACGTGTCTACAAAGTTTGACCTCGAGGTAATTCTGTCATGAACGACCCTGAAAGTTTTGGCCTGACAGAAAGGTTGCATTCAGAGTGAAAGGACAGTTATCTAGAATCTGGAGTGGAAGAGACAGAAAACCTTACAAAGGGAAAAACTAAAAATCAGCAACAGTTCATTGTGGTTCGGGTGCAGCTAAAGAGTAGATCCAAACTGCAACAGTTAACAAGCAGGAGAAGTATAGAAGATGCTACAACTGGAAAACTTAAAAAATCAGTATTGCAGTAATTATCACAACATTACATTGATCTCATATACTGTATGTGACAATATTTACTTAATTATTCAGAATCACATGTCAGACCTTACTATGTGACCTAAACATTATTCATTTAGGCATGAAAACTGTGAATCAGGTATCTTAGTATGAGGATTTGGTCTCAACATGAAAGACGGACACAGAAGCCCACTGATACTAAATTGCTGCCAGCTCTGCTTATAGATACTGAACTCTAATACTCCTATATGTCATTGAAATGTATGTTTTCGGATAAAAACGTATGATGTCAGTCAGCCACATGCTGCAGATGATAACAAGCCTCTCTGATACAAACCGGCTGTAATCAACAGCTAGATTCAGGCTGGACTTTGAGGCTAAATCACTGAACCACATGACCTGCCAGCTTTATGGGAACTGGGAAGGAAATAGGTCAGTGTTAATGTACACTATTTACGTCCACCTGGGTTTAAAGCTGTTGCCATAGTTGCATGCACTGCACAAGCACTGATCCTGTGTCAAACCAAAACTAGAACCAGATCAGAACCTGTGGAGTGGAAAAACCATAAAAAGAGACACGAAACGAGGGACACAGAGTGAGGGGAGAGGGGACGAGCTGACCGAGGAGAGTTCAGAGCACAAGCTGCCTCTCCTGTTGGTCCGACCAGCAGGACCGACTGAGAGACGAACACATTGAGGACAGCCACTGAGGGAGAAAAGAGGGGAGGCAGAGAGACAGAGGAGGCTATTTCAGGCTTAGGATGACGCCTTTCACGACCTAAAAAAGTGAATTTAGAATAGAGAGGGCCGATTTCGCCCACGCGAACACTAACAGACAAACTGTTGACGTTCAACGAGGTCAAACAAGAAAGTCAACAAGTCCTTCGACATCAGTAACAGCTCTCTGTGTGCCTTTGGTTATTAAAGCTACATCACAAGACCACTCACATATGCTCTGAGGTTAATGAAATAATGTTTTTTTTCCTCTCCTCGTTTTCTCGCTACACTGGGAAGGGAGGGGTTGACCCAGAAGATTGCTATTAATGCAACACCGTCCCAGGTTTTTCCATATTCATAACTGAAACTGCTGATTTAGAAGAGCGGAGAAAATGCTGGAGACTGAGAGAAGCTGGGAGGAAGAGATGAGAGTAAATGAAAACAAATAAAAGGCAGAGGAGGGGAGGACAAATAATAATAAAAAAAAAACAGAAAAAATAATGAAAGAGGAAAGAAATATTAAACAAAAGAATCAAGACCATAAGAAGAAGACCATACTGATCATGAGTCTGGATTCTCTTGAGGATATAGAAAAGGATTTTATTAAAAAGAAACAGCCCTAATATATAAATACTCAAATATGTAGGGACACAGGATAAAAACTTGTATTTGTTTTGTCTTTGAAACTAAATGCTGTGATATTTGGCATCACAGCTGGTATAGAAACTTCTCTGGCAGTGATCAATAAGATAATAAAATCCCCAAATTGCCTTTTAAGTAAAGAATCCTCCTCAATCTTTTAAGGCCGGGGCGGATCATACCCTAAATCCTGCCTTTAGCCCACTCATACTCCCCCAGCTGTCCTAGCAGATGGTCCACGAGTCCAACCCCCCCGCCCAAACACACACAAACACACACTACCTCTCTCTCAGTAAACATACCGACACACACACACACACACACGCCTCATTCATGCTGACAGCTCAGACCCAGGTGACAGGAAGAGAAAGCAGGAGAGAGACAGGGATGAGAGGATGGAGGGGGGGTACGTACAGGAAAGAGCGACGGATGAAGAGGAGGAACACGCTCCGCCGAGGGAACAAGAGACGGATGTGACATGACAGAAAACCAGACAGCTTTTCTTCGCCGTCCTCACCGACAACACAGAGCGGCTTTGAAGTCGGATTTTACCTTGTGCCTCTAACGCTGCCTTCGCTGACCCAGTTTTGTACAACTCGCTGTGCCACCACACATTCTCTCAACTGTAAACATTCACAGATCCACTCTCTCGTGTTTGAACAGGAGAGATGAGGAAAAAAAAACCCCAGCAGGAATCACAATCACTCCATTGACTGTCTCCTCCCCTGACCGTTCTCCAAACCTCACAAACTAAAATGACGTGCGCGTGACTCTCTCATAGTTTGGGATCTCATTTCCTGACAGAAGGAAGCACAAGAGGAGTGTGTTTGTGTGTTGTCATCCTCCTCCCCCTCGCACATGCTCACACACTTACACAGCTCACCCCTGACTTTGTCTCATGCGTCTCCTTTTGATGAGTAGCCTAGTAGAGGTCGTGACCCCCTCCATTCACCGCAGATGGTGGCACAAAGACAGGCGGAGGGGCTGAAACCGACTCCCGATGATCGACTCTCCTCTGCGATGCCCCGCCGCACCCGCACCAGAGCCACGCAGCTGCTTCAGGGACCCCGTTGACGCAGATACCCTCCCCCACCAAAAAAACCCCAAACCCAGACCAAAAGTCTAAGACTCGTAAAACCCACAAAAGCTTCACCGGGGATCTGGGATCAGCTAACTGAACATACACACAGAAAGACTCATAAAAGTGGGAACACACACCCTGGTGCGGCTGCCGTCTGCCCGGCCTCTGAGCCGAACCTCCAGGGAGCAAAAACAAAATAAGTGAAGTAACGGCACACTGATATGAGTTGACGTTTTATCTCTGAATGACACCAGAAATCACATAAAAACATACAACTGGCTGCTGACTGTGAATAAGGCTCATCGTTTTGGTTTTTTACAAATTTTCACTGATACATGACAGGGTTTTTTAAAACAAGCAGATAAGTGTCACTTAGTCTACCCTAATATAAATGGGGTGGACGAAATATTAGAAACACCAACAATGACCATAAAGTTGTTTCAACACAGTTTCAACAAAATCAAAATCATTATAACCGTCATGAAGGTCAAATACATTGCAGGACTGTTGTATTAGACTGCATTAATTTTAGCTAGGTGAACCTAATAAACTGGAAACTGAGTGTATGTCACCACTATGGCTGCAACTGTTTATTTTCATTATCTGCTGATTATTTTCACAATTAATCAATTAGTCGTTTTGACAATAAAATGGCATTAAAAAAAAGCCAAGGTGACGTCTTCAAATTGCTTGTTTTTTCAGACCAACAGTCCAAAACCCGAAAATAGTGAGTTAACGATCATGAATGACAGAAAAGAAAAGCAGCAAATCCTCACATTCGAGCTGCTGGAACCAGTGAATGTTTGGCATTTTAGCTCGAAGGTTTACTGAAATGATTAATCGATTATCAGAACAGTTGTATATTCGTTTTCAGTCAATCCAGGAAAAAAAGAAAGAGAAAAGTTGGGAGAAAAAGCAAATGAGCTGCTGATTATGAGCCAAAGGTGTGTGTCTTATATGGTAACTGAATCTCTTTGGGTGTTGGACTGTTGGTCGGACAAATAAGACACATGAAGACATAAACTTGGACTTGTGGTGGGCATTTTTCACTATTACAGTGTATGATGTGTATGCATATATATGCTATATTGTATTTCTGAAGATGTTTTAATTGTGATTTTAATAGGGACACTTGGGAGACAGGCCTTGAGCAGACCTTGTTTTCAAGAATGAACATTCAAGCTCACTGATAAACTCCTTTATGAAATATAAACCCCAAAAGTAATGAGTTGGAACTATAAAGACGCCAAAGATTTGGTGGATTTTGGCAAAAACTCAATGAATTTCCAACAGGAACAAACTCCACTCTGTGTTTGTTTGTATTTTTTTCCTTTATTTTTTATTTTTACGTCACTCAGTGTGGTCCTGGCAGGATTTGGAGGATTAATACTTTGGGAGACCAATCTCTGCAGACTGGGTGCTGTCTCAGTGGGCTGTACTTAAAACTACACACCCACACTTATACACACACACAACCAAAACAGTCTGCTCTGTGTGAAAACCTGCGGGTTGTGCCATTCAAATGAAGTCTGGCAGAGACGAATGTGGGTGGATGTGAATCAGGTTTATAAACAGCGATGACAAATCAGGTTCCGAGTGATAAATGTGATAAATGTCAGCGTGACTGATTCATTTCACAGCAGTTATTCAGAGTGGGGCACAGACACCGACAACTATGACACTGATAAATGCCAAGAATATGATTTGCGTAATTGTTATGCTGCATTAATAGACTTCGTTTTATCCAGGGTCTTTGACCAGTAACAATGAGTCCGATGCTGTGTTTATTCATGTGACGCCGGGACCCGAAATGCTGCAGCTTATCTTTCCAAACAATCACTAATTAATTTATCCTCTCTTTAGAAAGTTTTCTAATGACAGGAATCAGCTGCTGTAGTGTTTTGTTCTAATGAAAACTTGTCTCATCTTATAACAAACCAACTAATAAATGATCAACATGAGCAAAAAGTTACAAACTAATTGATGTTTTATTTTTCCGTATGAAAAACTCACTACTACAACTGGAAAATATCCAAAAGTGATTGAGTGATTTGAGAGAAATATGCATGTTTAACAAACAAAGGATGGGGGCTAATGTAAAAACTCTGCTGTATTTCTGTTAAAGGGGTGAATTTATGGGACTTGAAATGTGTGACTTTGTAAGTTTAACAAAATGTTGTTAGAATTACAATTGTAGAAATATCCAGTTGTGCTTCTGATTGATCTTGAGTGAGAAATGGCAACTGGACTGCACTTATAAAGCACATTTCTACCTTAACGGACAAAACACTTTTAAAGTTTGCCTCTGATTCACCTGTTCACCCACACACACACCCACACACACACACACACACACACACTCACACAAGGTCACTTCGACATGTGGACAGGGGCAGCCGGGGATTAAAATACCAACCCTGCAACTAATGAACGACCTGCTCTGTCAATGATTTTGACAGTTGTTTTCTCTGAATGCATTTGGTGTCAAAAAGTTGAGAAAAATATTCACGGTCTGGTACAGATTGAGCTTTTAGAAAATCTGAACTTGGAATTTAGTGTTAGTATTCAGCTTTAGTGCTGGTAATATCTCCAAGCCCCATCATCACAGATGGGGAGCAGTGACTGTGTCGACTCTGAGAGATGTCTTTTTAAACTGCCCAGAGGTCCTGAATCAAAGTGAGATCTCGGATGTCCCTGAAACTATTGAGCATCTCATGCTGATCATTTCAAAGACTGCGGTGAAGGAAGCCAGAGGATACAATTAGCAAGGTTTGCCTGGTGAGGAAACAGTGTCTGGTTGTGGGACTGACCGTGTGAAGTGGTCCACCAACGCTCCCACCAGCTCGCCCACTCGATCCTGGTTGGGGCACAGCTCCCCTCGCTGCAGACACAGCAGCACGTCATCCTGGGAGGACGTGTGTAGCGCCACCATCTGGTCTACCCCGCTGGTCACGCTAAGTCCTGTAAACTGTGGAGAGAAACAAAACCGCAAAGTCAGACACACAACACAACGCCAACTCTGGCCACAGTAAAGGACGTACGTGCAGCTATTCACAGTTTAATATCCCCCAGTCTTCATGCAGGTAATATTAATCTACAGTAAGAAGATTATGGCTTCTTATTTCTCTACCACCTTCATTAACGTACAGCAAGAAACTGCCACTTTGCTTCCATAAATATCAAACTTTGTTTCCACGAAAGAAAGACGCCTTCTCACGTGTGAGAGAAACACTGTTGAGTTATATAGAATGAGTAAAACTGACAGTTATTTATATAAAATACTGTGGGTTCTGGTTTTAGTATTTGTTGACCTTTTTGGTGCTAATTTCTGTGTTGTCATCCGCATTTACATCCTACTGTTCATGCCAAATACCCGGTTTCTCTCCATTTTATCAAAAAACTAACTTTTCTTGCTGCTTACAATAACTCAAAACATTACTGATTATATCCTGTACACAGTGGTGGAATGTAGCTAAATAAATTTACTGTGCTTAACAACAATTTTACAATTTTAAGTTACTTGAATGCCTGAATTTTCTGTTATTTTGTACTTCTACTCAACTACATTTCAGAGGGAAATATTGTAGCCTACTTTTTAAACCACTACATTTATTTGACAGTTGTAGTAACTTTGCTGATTATGATCAAATAAAAACTACCCAACAGCACATAATGTAGTTAAAATTAGCTCCAGCTCTATCAGGCATCAGTAACAATTATGCAATAATATGATATACAACAATATAACAATCGCGGTTTGTCTGCATAACAAATACTTTTACTTTTGACACTTTAAATACATTTTACTAATAATGCTTCTATACTTTTACTTCTGAATGCAGGACTTTTACTTGTAATGTAGTATTGTTTAAATGTTGCATTGCAACGTTTAGTTTGATAAAAGGTCTGACTATAGGCTAGATGATATGTGTGATATTCAGTGGCACATATTAGAACGCTGGAAATTAATTTGTATAAAAAATGTCAGGGATTACCACGTCAACGTATAATACCAGTGAATGTAATACAGTACAGCACAGTACCGTATATCCTGGATCAAAAGTCACGCCATTAATGAAGTCAGCGGATTATTTCTGCTCAGAGTATGTAGGGTGAGAGAAATTCTGCCCGCGGTGCACGTGTGGTGGCGGAGGTGCAATGAGGGGAAAGTCATGAGGTGTGACCTGGTTTGAATAATGCACAGATTTACTGCGACCAGGAGGAAAACGTATTCAGATATTTTACTTGAGTAAAAGTAGCAATAGTACTGTGTAAAAATACTCTGATACAAGTAAAAGTCCTGCATTCATCTTCATTCAAAAAACTTAAGTAAAAGTACAAAAGTATTAGTATTAAAATGTACTTAAAGTACAAAAAGTAATGCAGAATCATATATTATATTGATTATTGGATTATAATTAGTGATGCATTGATGTGTATATCACTTTAATGTCGCAGCTGGTAAAGATGGGGCTAATTTAATTACTTTATATACTGCTGGGTAGCTTAATCTATAATAATACATAACCATTTATTAGTTGATTTATATTTTGTATTAATAATCTCAATCTGAAAAGTAACTATTAACTAAAGTTATCAAATAAATGTAGTGGAGTAAAAACGATAATATTTGCCTCCAAATGTGGTCAAGTAGAAGTATAAAGCAGCATAAAATGGAAATACTCAAGTAAAATAAAGTATAAGTACCTCAAAATTGTGCTTAAGTACAGTACTTGAGTAAATGTAGACCACTATGTATGAGATATACAGACTAAGAAAGAGAGAGAAAGTGAGGTGCTTCACAGATTTTCGATGGGAATGGGAGACAGAGTAAACTAAGCCTCTTACGGCCCCCAGGACACACAGGTTAATCCAGCATGGATGTCACAACACCGTCAAGTCCAGATTCTGGTACAACGCTGCAGAGGTTATTCATCAGCATTCAGTCATTTATTGTATTTCCAAAACATGTGATTTAAATCAAATTTATGAGAATAACCTTATGGATGAGTTTTTTAACATCAGCATCTGCCCACCATTAGTGGTGAACGTAACACAATTGTAAGCTCTGTGATTGAACGTGTCTTGAATGCAACCTCATTGTTCGCGTCTCACTTTACATTTTAAGATTCTGCTGCAGTTGTTCATCTCCTGTACTGAGCTGAGGAAGTGGTCAACTGTGAGTCACGTAACATTGTCTATGGGAAACATGAATGAGATTTTTACACATGAAATAGCTCCTCCCACTTTGCAACTCTATGTGATTAATCAATTAATTGTTGTCGGCTAATTTTCTATTAATCAATGAATCAGCTAAATACTTCACCAATAGCAGTTGTTATGTCAGTATTTGGTTTTGCAAAGATGCTATTTAAAAAGGACAGAAATGTATTTTGTCCTTGAGTTCAGTTGTTTTGTGTGATTTTGTTTTGATGGGTGTTAAACATGAGTTTCAGGTAACACAAACGAGTCAAATCGATTCTGTCGTTTTGTCACATTCTTCCATCGGTTTGTGACGTTGGTCTGTGACCTGTTTGACATTTCAGCCTTCAGTGCTGACGGTCAGACTTCATGACTCTGTACTGAAGAGTCTGGTGACACAATGTGAGGACAGAGCTGCACTGGTTCTTTTGCACTCTATTCGCTGTTTCTGACCTGGATAAGACTCATTCCCCTCAGTGTGAGCAGCCGAGCTTAATGGCATCAGCTATCTTTAGCCACTCTGCTGCTGCATAATGATGGTTTTTAACCCTCTGGCATGTTGTGATCTCTCTTTCTCTCTCGCTCTCTAAAACCACTGCTGGACGTCCAGGTGTGCTGACTCATTATGTGATATGTAGGTGTTGTTGGTTTTTACACAAACCTTCAGTGAAATTACATTGTACACACAGCAGAGAGGCGATCTGTACCAGTGCAACATCTGATAACTGTTTCACTTAAAGCTGCCAGTCAATGATGATTCTGACACCAAAATGTCATAATAACAATAATAGATATTTGAATATGACAGAAATGACAACAAATGACATGTGAATGGTCTACAGTACCAGTAGTAAGTCCATAAAACTCTGTATATACAGTTTGGAGGGTGGTTTCTTTTGTTTTTTTTCACCTCACCAAAACCAAAAACACAAGAGCAAACATGTAAGGAATGGATTAGATGGATCTAATGTAAGCTGCAAACATTAGCATGCCCAGCTAACTAGCTTACCACCTACAGTAATGCATATTGCTACTTTAAAAGCATATCATTAGCTAACTACGTTATTTTGTGGGGTTACAGGTTATGTTAGAAAAATCCTCTTCAGGGGCGGAACATCCACTGTATGGAAGCCAAGATGCTACTATGTTAGAGTTTAGGCTAATGTTAGCAGGTCTTTGCTGCTCATTATTTGGTTTGGGAAAGTTTACACACCAACAACCTCAACCCAAGATAGTGTTATATTATGTTATGTTTGGTTTTCTGTAGTAAGCATCCAAACATGGATGTTAGAACAAATAACATTTGAATTACATTTTAATTTATAGTAAACATAATACTAACCAGCTCTACCCTGCAATACAGACACAATGCTGTTTCTTTAACTTCATGTCTGCTACAGGATGCTAACTTTTTGCCTGGGACATGTAGCTTTAGCCTCAGTCTTTTAGAATAATATCATGTCCGTAGCTATCAGATTTTTATTTTTTGCTTATTTTTAAAGGGTTCTCATTTCAAAGAAAATCAGCCTGAAACATTAAAAGGTCAGCTATAGTCCGAGTTTTCAGCCAACTCACAGGGTTAGCATCAGGTAATTAGATAATGCTAGCTAACTATGGCTGAGAAAACCTGTTGCCGACATATACTGCAATGTCAGCCCACAAAATCCTATTGGTAAGTCTGCCACCATTACTGCATATGTGCCATGCAAGAACAAATAGTTTAGTAATGGGAACGGGCTTAGCAAATAATCAATTGTCAGGATGATTTCAAAATGCCTCCTACTTTGTGTCCGGCTACTGTTAAACTCTTAAATGAAGTCCCCGCTGTCTACAGGTCCCTTCCAACATCCTGTTTCATTCAGAAACACATCAAACCAATTGAAGAAAATCATGATGTCAAAGCTATTTTAAAGGACCTTGAAGCATCAGATTAAATGAAGCTGTCATCTACTGTCCCCACACGGACCACAACACCTAACATACACACACAAGCACACAATGACTGACCAACACATCCTCTCCAGTCTTTGCTCTCCAAAACAGGTCATAAGCCCTTTGTGTTCTCTCACTGTGAGTCCTGTTATTGCTCTTGTACTTTCCTCACTTAGTGATGGATGGCAGCGACCAAGGTCAAACATGATGGAAGAAGTGTGTGTGTGTGTGTGTGTGTGTGTGTGTGTGTGTGTGGAGTGAATAGAGGAAATGTACAATTGAGAGGACAGAGTAGGAAATAAAGGACAGCTGGGATAAAGTACAAGAGGTTTGACCCACATTTCTGGTAGCTATTAGGAAGTGGAGCTGCTACTTGGTGCTTGACAGTGTGTGTCGGGGCCCTATTTTATGTTTTATTTTAAGGTTCATTATATAACAGTTTATTTTAGGGTCAAGACTTAGTTTTAGGGTTAAAGAGGCACTCCACCAATTTAACATATCAAGATTAGTACTTAGTAGTACTTTTACTTACTACTTTTACTATTATTAGTGGTCATGGAGGATACTACTCAGCCTGTAAAAAAGAGTTGTATAATGAGTTCTGTGGCTCTAGAGGAGCTTTGTCAAGTTGGAGAAAAATTGGAGTTAGTGACTATATGTTCTTAATAGAAAGCCTAGGTTATAAATTAGAGGCAATTAGCTCTTTTTCAACCAAAAAGTTCCAGGATCTATAGAACCAGAGGAACTAAACTCAGGAACAAAAAGTTCCTTTTGCACATTCCTGTTTGCATTTCCACTGCATCTGAATAACTGTGTAGATCAGGCAAATTAGACCTATGATGGATTAAAAAGTGGCAGTGTTGTTCTCTTCTGCTGTTCTATGTATTTACCGTTCCATGACTGTTTGAGTTGTATTTAATGAATTACTAAAAAGGAGAAAAGCAGATGTGTAGGGAGGCCGACAAAAAAGTCCAACTTTGTTTTTAATGTTAATAAACAACAAGAAATGTCCAACCCTCATCCTTATATCAGTACAAAAGTACAAGACCTTCTTTTGTGGATGAAGTGGTACACTTCAGCCCTGCAAACCCCGCCCCTGTTCCTGAGTCTTTGGCATTGGGAACTAAATTTAGTCCCTGGTTCCTCTGGTCAAAAGGCAGGTTTAGTTCTGAGTTCCTCAAAAGGTTCTTGGTCCCCTGGGAAAGTTCTTGTGGAGGAAACTAATAGAGTTTGAATGATCTGGTTGTTTACCAGGCAGGAAAACAACCACAACCACGGTCTGAGACGCTCTGAGGGAAATGTAAGATCCAGTGTTTTAGGGGCTGACCTACACTAGGGACCAATAGTATAGATATCTCGGCCTCTGATGTTTCGATTATTTTTACTTGTTATCTGTCTCTTGCAAGTCCCCCAACTTTATGAAAGTGGAATACTAAATTGTTGAAGTATTCCTTTTAAGATTAGTGCAATGAGGATAACACTGGCATTATTTTATCATTATTTTACTTTTTACTTTTATCAGCAAAACCCTGAAGAAACCAAAACAGTCATATTGTGATATACTGTAGCTTTATGCCTCAACCATTTTTTTTTGTGTCAAAAAACTACTAAAAACAGAAGGAAGTGCCATACCATAGCTCTAGGGGCACCTATTCCTCCAATGCAATGAACATGGCCAGTGTACTTGCAATCTCTGAAGACAGCATTGACTATGCTCGGGGATGTGACTTCATGCTTACACTGCTTTGCTGGCTGAGGAATGAATGTTTACACTGGCCATGCTCATAGTGGTGAAGGAAAATGTCACCCTAATTCAACACTACGGGTTTTATACAGTATATGTTTTAATAGTATGACTGTGGAGCTCTATAGCTTTAGATTAAGGTTGGCGCGTGGTTGTGCGTCTGTGCATGAATGTGTGTGAGCGTGTGCTCTCCCATGACAGTACTTACAGCATCTAAAGGAAGCCTCTTCAAAACCTTGTTCTGTTTCTTTGGCTCTAATTTGTAGATGTACTTGTCTGTGACGAGCAGGCCTCGGTCTGTGCTTTTGTTGAATCTATTCACCTGAGAGAGTAGAGGAGGGAAAGACAAGAGGAAGAAAAGGATAAAGCTCCACATTTGTACATTTTCTATTTTCTGTTAAGAGCCGTTTTTTGCAGCCTGTAGGGTCTATTGGGTTATCACTACTCTCAATTCAAAAACAGGTTCTACTTGTGGAGCTGCAACACAAACAAAACAAAACAAAAATAAGGCAAATTCAGACAAAAAGACAAGAGCTCTGGTGGGTTTGTCAGTGTTGTTATACTTTACTTTATCAAAGCCCACATATCTTCAGTTATACTTTGGAGAATTTAGTGGAAGCCCTCTCTGTGTACAATCCCTGATAAGGAAAATATGGCCACTATTATCCACAGGGAGATGATAAGAGCAAGTTCAGCATGAGGTGAAGTAATAAGCAGGGCTTCAGCTGACTCCATTCAGTTGGTTCAAAACAGGCAGACTTTAAAAAAAAGGAAATCTTAAAGGTTAAGAAAATTGTAGGAGTTAATTCATAGCTCAATTCCTTTCATGATTAATCCTCAGATATTTTTTTATCTCATTTCATTATATTCCTGTCTGAGAGGGTTGTGTTCACTGTTGGAACATGAAGTCCTGAAAGACGAGCTGATACAAAAGAGAGAAAGTGCGAGAGGGTGAAGAGGAAGAACACAGCAAGTGAGAAAAACATCCCTAAGCTAAAATGAAGCAACAAAAGAAAGAAACTCCGTGTACAAAATTTTCGTTTCACCGTGTTCTTTTCCCAAGTACTGTACCTTCCGACAGAAGCCAGAGAAGAGGACCTGACTGTACTTGTCTTTGTTCCTCAGCTCCTTGGTAACACGGGTGAAGCTGGAGCTACTCTGAGGGCAGTCTCGCACCTGCAGAAATGAAAGACGTGTATTATTACAAGAAGCCGGCTGATGCCACCAACTACAGTACAAACGGTATAGAGGAATGTATCTCGTCGTTAGCCGTGAAACTCTGGGTGACCTCTCTCAGCCTCTTTCAAGCCTTTTTATCGCTATAATTCCATAAGTAGCAGATCAAAGCTCGAGGCCTCGGGCTGCTGTTACCAGACACGGTGTTTGACGTGCCGTTAGAGAGGGAGAAGGGTGGCAGATGCTGGAGCTAAACTGCCTGATGAGGAATACAGTCGGGGGCCGCTAAGAAGTAAATCTAAAACCGTGTCATAGTCTCTCTCCTATAGAGTGGAGCCATCATAATAACGTCTTTACTTTTATGTGACCATTTCTTCTAAAAACTCTTTTGCTATTTTAAAGATGTATTCATACTGAATATACCAAAGCAATAGCTGTTTTTGGCTGAGTGGGATCAAATCCCTCCCAAGAATTGTATACCGTGTATACGATGGCCCTATTCATTACTATGGAAGTTGCTCACTGGGTTCTTACGTTGAAAAAGTCTCTGTGGTCTTCCTCACTGGAATTTATCAATTTCTGATAATACAAAGAGACAAATGTATTCACTGTTTTCTAGCTGCTCCTTTTCTAATGATTGTGTATGGGGCAAAAATGTAAGTAAATGGCTATAGAAAATAAGTTGCATGTGATTGCAATTCAAAGAAGGCATTGATGTTTTGATAAATTATGAAGTGAGATGTTCTATAAACAAAATGTATTGTTGATGCTGACTACCTGGGGAGAGGGACTCATTCACACTCACAAATGCTCAAATATTAAAGTGAAAACTTCACATTTGTTTTGTTTGATGTCATCTCGTCTCGCTTCCAGCCTCTCACATGCCAGCAACATCCCTGCTTTGATTTCTAAGATGTGCTTGAAAATCGAAATAACAAGGGAAACTTGTTGAATCTTGTGATCTTGTTGAAGGTTTCTGAGAATACGTGACATATGCTAATTGACTGTCCCTTTTCCACCTTTTCTCCTTTCTGTAGGCACTTGATCTAAAGCAACGTCAGCCACATACCAGTCACCATTCATGCTGACTGTATGCCGCATTACATGCACTTATCTATAGGTCTTTGTGGAATTAACAACAATCACGTGAATCTGGAGACCTGAAGGAGGGCAGCGAGTCACGGGCCGTCTGACAAACTAACGAGGGGAGTGACTCAGGACTCTGCGGCAGTCATGCTCACGCTCCCTGAAGGCGTCTTTCAAGCCTCCGGCCACCAAACAACCTCAGATTAGCTGCTAAATGAGCCGACTGTGGGATTCATTAAGGAAGGGCTGTGTTCACAAGCACCATCCTCCTTTAGTCATGCTGTTTACTGCGAGGCTCGTCACATGCACACTATACATTCTGTGATCCTACACACTGCTGGTCATTCAAGTGTTGTTTACTGTGAAATTCAAGCGAAGAATTCTGCTAGTCGATGGAGTTTCCCAGGTATTTTCATAAAAAGGAAAAAGCATTTTGTTGTGTGGAGTGTAACACTGAACTGTTAACAGCAAATGAGGTCCTCTTGTGGTGAGGACTGCTTAGAAAATGCTTCCGGTAACAGAAAGTGAAGAGAAAAACGAGGAGAAAACAGTTGATTTGAGTAAAAACTATTAGAAATAGAAGGTTAAACTACAAAGTGTTTGCACTGCAAAGTGGATTTATATCACTGTATATTTCTTATCAGATTTTCCCCAGTTTTTGAAGGGTCTAATTCACTATCAGTAAATTCACTTCTTTTATGTTTTTTGAAGCTTTGAAACAAAACTAATTTCCCACAACAATTAGAAATGAAACCCTGGATGTATTAAAAACTGAAAAGCTGCTTTTCCTCATTATTAACCTTACAAAATACCTTTCTATCTAGTTAACGGTGTGTTTGCTTTTTGGAATTAAAAAGGAGGCACAGAAATGTGGTCGATATGGCCACAATATGGCCAAATGAACAAGAACAAAATATAAACAATGTTTAATTTTAAAAACCTAAAGTACTAGTAACTGCAAAAACATAATCTGATGAATGACAGACATGACTCAAGGTTCATTTATTCGCTTTTTTTTCCTGGAGATTTTTACCGTATCCCATGGCCTTTTTCATCAACTTGCTCAGTTGTGCTCAGGTGTCATTAAATGACTTAAGTATCGAGATTTGGTCATGTGATAACATGGTCGTATAATGAGGAGATTGTAATCCCTGTCCCTGTCTCTGTCTTAGGTCGCGTGATGACACCTGATTAGGTTCCATTCACCGAAGAAGGCCATGGGATACAATCGAAAGCACCAGAGGCCTGTACTACGAAGCGGGATTTGCGGTTAGCGAGATAACTTCAGGTTCAACTCTGGGTTTTCAGTACTGCGACGGTGGTTCACTTCTTACCGGGGTAAATCGCCATGGTAACTTATGCTGCACAGCAAACCTGCTCCGGAGTAGGTTATGTTCGAGATAACAGATCAACATGTACTAAAGCACCGCCTACTGACCAATCAATTCTCTTGGAAAATGACATCACCAATAGAAAAGAAGTGGAGCTCGGTACGTGGATCGTGAAGATCATGAGAGGAACTCTTTTTATATGAGAGTTTATAATATCTGTGTCATCCTACAACAGAGACTGACTGAAGCACTAAAGCTTTGTACTTATAAGAGATGAATGTAAGCCTATTTACCGCTAAATTATGTTTTTATATTTATTTATTTTTTGTCTGTTTGACACCACTGGGGTTGCAGCTGAAAGAATCAGGCTAAAATTGTCAAACACTCCATAAGAACATCTAAGCAACACATTAACTTAATGTATTACTACTGACGGGGCAGTGATATTATAAGCCTGTT
>VMKM01001541.1:0-132448 GCA_008360985.2 Macquaria ambigua | reverse complement strand
ATATATATATAAAATGAATTAAATAAACAATAGTCAGGAGTGTGACCACAATGTTAGATGCTGCTAAATCACAGCTTTTTAAACCCACCCTTGAGCACTAAATAACACACAAGCACAGAGATTGACATAAAAGGACAAAATGATCACCAATAGGATTCTTAAAATGCTCTAATAAATTCAGCTAAGAGAAAGACAGACTTAAATGCAGACCTCATGTTTACCATTTCTCACAGGTCCCCACAAGGAGTAAGACCTAGATGAAGTTTAATGTGATAAATCATTTTCACTCACGATCAAAGAGGTCACCACTGCTTCAGCTGCAAGCAGTGAGTGCATCATCTACCCAATAACCATGCCACATTGAGCAGACAAAGGCAGGTACAGAGAGCTTTCAAGCTTTAAACCAAACGGGCACAAGGGCTGATGCCGCCATGGCCAAAGCTCTGCACCAATGCTTTCGACACAGTTTTCCAACCAGTTGGCATTATGATAGGCACATCTGTTGGACTTGGTATTGCTTGGACAGATTCAGGATGGAGAGATGGAGGGGGGGGGGGGACCAGGGTGACAAGATACAACAATCACTCTTTGAGAAGCTTGTAGAGAGGGCCCGTTCAAAAAGGAGCCTAGCAGATTCAGTACCTTAACAGAAAATCAATGCCTCAACCTGCAAAGACTGAAAACATGTCATTACACCATCAGAAAGACACAAGTATAGCTGGACAGCCACAACCTATGCCTGTTCTCCCCGAGCCCCTGCCACAAACACAAGAGGGATAAATAAAATGAATAGGTAACAGTTGAGAAACAATCAGAAAAGGCAACACTGCTGGTTCTGTTGGATCTTTCTTCACTTTGCCTACCTTTCCATTGGGGGGATTTTACATTGTTGTCGTCATTACAAATAAGCAAGTTAGCAGTCCACCCTAGCGCTTCCTTCCTTCTGACCCCCTTTTACTTTTCTAAGTCCCTGTCTCTCTCTCCGCTACTCGTGGTTGGAATCTAGAACTCAGCAAACTCCTTTCCACACTTCTCTGTGAAGGAGACTCTGATTTCCTCTTCCTCGTAGTCATCAAAGTTGCTCGTGTCACCAGGGCCTTTACACTTAGGAATAAAGGGAGCTTCCACCTGGAACACACAGGACACTCAAATCATCAGAATGATGCAGTGTGGTATAATAGAGAGCACCAAACCCATAGTAAGCACCATAAACTGCTGGATGACATTGGAATAGGCCCCAGGTGATAAAGAGGTAATTTAAAACAGATTTATATTCACTTATAGTGGTACATAGTAAATTCAACTGACTGAAATTGGATTAAAATACATTATACAATCAAGAAATCACACTTGAATACTTGAAAGACTATAAAGTCTATTAATCAGTCTGTGGTCACATTGCAGGATTAATTTTGTGATCATGTGTCGTCATCTGCTTTCCCTGAAGCCAACTCATATATTTCTAATTCAGCCGGTAATTTCCTAGATTTCCTAGAATGAATTTCAACAACCGCATGACAAAAAACAAGAACTTGCTGCATTCATTTGCATTATATGTAGGCAGAGAAAGTAATTTTGATACCAAAACTGAGAGCTCAAGAGCAGGAGTTGTCGGTTAAAATAAATCAAAACAAAAAGAATGAAATGGGTGTTTAAATTACATGTTCTTATAGTGTGTGTGTGTGTGTGTGTGTGTGTGTGTGTATGTATGTATGTATGTATGTATGTATGTGTGTGTGTGTGTGTGTGTGTGATGAATCCAAGATCAGGAAGGGGTCATTTCAACATGTTCCTATATGTGACCTTTGTGAAACGCTTTGACAATTGTAACTGTGATTCAGGCTTAATCGTGTAATGTCAAATGAAGTAGGACTTAGGTCTACTTCTGGTCCACTTCAGATTCTTAAATTATGTTGCAGTACTGCTCTAATCCTACTGAATCCACCAGCTTTTATGTTAAGAAAAAACTGGAGGGAAAACACGTTTTGTGTGTTTTAAACATTTTTCCATTAGCCTCCAACATATTATCTGTGCAAGCACAGATGGTGTGAAATTACCCGTAACCATAAATGTAGACTAAAGACACTTCCACTGACCAAAGTCTCATTAAAGCCCATTTCCTTTGTCAGCATCCCTTTTCTTCTGCCATTCCGATTTCAAAAAGGGATGTGGGCTTTATTTGTACACATTAAGACTATATGACGGCTGGCCTCTCACCTTCCTCTGGTAGATGGCAATCCAATCAGTGGTGGCAAACCACTTGTGGCCCTTGATATCATTGACTCCATTCCTGAGGTTGCCAAAGCGTTTGGTCAGGTCCACCTGCAGCAAATTTCTCAACAGATCCTTCAGGTCCGAGCTGAAGTGGGAGGGAAAGCGAACCTGCAAATAGTAAAAGCAGTGTGAGTGTGTCTTAAGCGCAGCATTTTTTACCTCATGCTATGGTTTTGAAATAGACTGCAAGACTCTAGCCTACAGCTGTACATTGAAGTGCAATCCTATTAGCGGTAGGTATGGTCTAAAATTACATTGTGCCCACTAATGTTGAATTTGGATGTGATTTGCCTGGTTGTGACACGTCTGCTTGTTTGCACTATTTCACTTTCCTTTGACCCCTCTGATGCATCAGCCATTCTTTGCCCACAGGCTCGCTTACCACTGGTAGTTTTTACTTTTCTCACCACCATGGAGTTAGGACCATGCACGAAAGCCAGAGATGACGGCCATTTGGGAGATGCTAAAACTGGCCTGCCTAACGTTGAACTATGATGCCATGTTCAAAGTCACTAAGGGCACTTGTTTAGTTCCAATGCTCTGATGAACACTAACTGATGCCAGGAAATGCCATCTACCTGATTTCTACCATTCACTGTAGTAATGCCACCATTTGATTTGTCCTTAAATTAACAATGAAATTAACGACTTTATCAGAAACAGAACCTTATTGTACCAAGTTGTGTATCCTTACTGGAAATTGTAGCTTCTAAAAATTAAACATATTTACAAAGAACAAGCCAAAAGTAACATTAAAGATTAAAATATTTTTACAACAAAGTCAGAAATAATGTTAAGCGCAAGATTTATTAAGAAAAAGTAAGGTATTTTTATGTTATGTCCTATTACTTAAGATAAATATAATGCACTCATAATTTCACCAAGGACTGTATTTCAATGCAAGGGGATGAGTTAAGAGCAGTACATTTGTTTTTCCCCTATATTGATGATGCAATAGTGCCATGGGTAAGAGGCAAATTAAGGTCAATTAGACACCTCAGTAGTATATAAATGAAGTGATTTCAAGGTTTAAGGCATTTGAAAATATTACTTACAAAAAAATCTGTGGTTTCTTGGGGAGAATCCACTTAATACAGGAAACAAAAGTTCCAATTACCCTTTACTTTTCTTTACACTTTAGCTGCAAATGTTTCACACAACCACCACAATCCTCTGCATATAATTAAGAGTGGTGTACTGTGACAACAACATCACTGTTAAATAGTTTTCACACCTGAGGAAAACAGCACTGGTATGAATTATGGTCTGTCGTTTGCAAACTCTAACTTGCAAAGCACCACCTTTGTTGAGGAACAGTGCAGAGCTGTGGTCTGTGTTGTGCTGGGACAATCAAACTACTTACAAAAATTAAAAAGAAAGGGATTATTTAGGTAGGCTTCCCTAAACTCACCTTCCCTGATACAATCTTCTCATAAATCTGAATAGGCTGGTCTGCAAAGAAGGGGGGGTAACCAGCAGCCATCTCATATATCAGCACTCCCAGAGCCCACCAGTCCACTGCTTTATTGTAACCCTGGAAAACACAAAGGAAATAAAGGGCAGTCAGATATGTCCTCAAACAAAAACTCCCACACATTAGAGTGTTGACAATAGACACTAAGCAGCAAATTGTACCGCAGTCCTAAAGTTGATGTCTGGCGACAATGAAATGGTTTCCTAAATGCCGTTGTGACATAAAGAGCGGTGCTGTTCACTATGGGCCGAGCTGAGCACTTACCTTACTGAGGATGATCTCTGGTGCCAGATACTCTGGGGTCCCGCAAAGCGTCCAGGTTCGGCCCTTCACCCTTTTCGCAAATCCAAAATCTGTTACCTGGGGAACAGAGTGTACAGCTCTGAGCACTGACCACACACTGCGAGAGCACAGAGACTAATCAAACATAATTGATGTTGATGGCTAAGAAGACAAACATGAAATCCTTGCCTGTATGTAACCTTGCTGGTCGATGAGCAGGTTCTCCGGCTTAAGATCTCGGTAGATGAGATCCAGCGAGTGAAGGTATTCAAAGGTCAGTACAATCTGGGCTGCGTAGAAGCGGGCATGTGGTTCACTGCAAAACAGATCAGGCACAATATTTACAGTCAACCAGTGGCGCATGGAAATATTTAGGAGTTAACTAAAAGGGTCTAAGGATAGAGGTTGTTGTTTACTTTACAGATTGTAAAGCCCCTTGAGGCAAATTTGTGATTTGTGATATTGGGCTGTATAAATAAAATTGACTTGACTTAAAAGTACTTACCTGAATCTACCGATTCTCCTTAAGTGTGAGAACATTTCGCCCCCGGGTACATACTCCATTATCATATACAGATTACTGTTGTCCTGTAGAGAGATGAGCAAAGTCTTACTTTGATATGCAAGATACGCATATAAAAAACAGGCGAACATATTTAGAAGGTAAACAGATGAACGTTTTAATGCATACCTTAAAAGAGTGCTCCAGTCGCACCAGAAAGGGGAAGCTGACAGCTTGCAGGATGCGTTTCTCGTTCAGTGTGTGTTCTATCTGCTTCAGCTTCACTACCTAGGAGGGATCAGGAAGGAGGCTTATTCAGACAAAATAGGTTGTCAAAATGGCTCAGCATACATATACTATAGACACAAAAAAGAGGATCAATACTTCATTCAATTTGTAAGATCAGAGGGTTAAATAAATGTACAATTCTTCTACAAAATCAGTCCCCACTTTGTAGTCAACTCCAGGCTGTATACTTGTTAATATGTATAGATTATTCTTGGCTCTCTGGTTTAAAGTTTAAATAGGAAAGTGCTCATATAAAACACTCTGTCCAAGTCTTGTTATACTTACTAATACAATTTCTACAAAATGATACATTAACATCATGTCAGAAATACAAGCCGGAGCGCTCAAGTCAAGCAATCACATTTATTTACCAAGTAGTATTTCTTTTGAATGTAATGCCTAAATGTACAATACCTTCTGTTTGTCGAGTATTTTCATGGCAAAATGCTGGCCTGACTCTTTGTGTTTAACCAGCATGACTCGACCAAATGAACCGGTGCCTAAGGTCTTCAAACGCTCAAAGTGGTCCAATGCCGCAGTTTGCTGAGGGGTAGAAGAGGGTGTCAGTAAGAGGAAAGGGTACTTAACTTGCCAGCAACATACCATGAAAAGCCCTACTTTAGTTCAAAGTTGTTCCTAAATAATACCTCAACTAAAATCTACTGTCATGTCAATAACATAAGTATTTATAAAGAATTCCTGTTGTTTTAATGTGAATTAGAGATGTTGTCATTTAGTACAAAAAAAATGTATTTCCCATTAAGCCAGCAGAGGGTGCACTGCCCCTCTCAAATAAATGGGACTTCATCTGTTCATGGGTGGGACTATAGCCATGTCTGCCTGCCTGAACAAGCATGTGACAACAGAAGTCAAGTTGATTCAGGATTTATTATAACATGCATTATCACACTCAAGCAATACTAGCAAAAGTAAAATAACACTGTATAATAATAACGACAGAATGACAATGACAATTAAACAGAAAAGGAGAAGTAATTCTTTTTCACTCTCTCACCTGTGCTGGATTCTCCCATTTCTTCAGGAAATCTTCTTTGGCTTTGGCAAGAAACTCCTTCACTGTAATTAGGAACAAAGTGCATTTTCATTAGAGAGAGCTCATTTGTTTTAAAAACCACCCCAAATCCAGACTTGTAGGATTTTGTATAATAGATCGCCTCACGTAATCACCAAAGCCCAGAAAAGACCACAATATTGGTGTTTTACAATAAAATGTGGAGGCCTCAGCAAGATATTCCAGCAGCTGAGCATGATTTATGTGCCTATGTGTACATGAACATAGATACTGTCTACGTGATCAGCTGATGACATTAATGGCATTAATCTGTCTTCTCCGGTTGGACTCACTACTTTCTTTGATGTTGGGTCCCAAACAATTGCTTCTACCCCAACCATGAAAGTGCACAAGATAAATAAGAAGTAACACCTGGCTGACTTTGTCAACTAAACTAATGCTAAAATGTATCTAAACACTAATACTGCTCAAGGGAACAATGCACCAGTTTACCCATAGAGTAGAACAAATCACTTGAAATTGATTCAAAAGCAAAAAAAAAAAGTACTGATTAGTCAAGTATTTTCCCCGTTACTATACCACACCTAAAATCATCACAGGTGCAGAGAATTGCTTTTAGAAGCCACAGAATATAGATAACTAGAGATCACCTGTATGAAGTCCAGGTGTGTCAAGTAATTATAGGTTAAATAAACCTGTATCTTCAAGCTCCAACAACTGGTAAGTCATTTTCCTTGTAAAAACTATGATGAATGAAGACAAAGGACGTTCCAAACCAACTCATAACAAGTTAACTGAAAAGTACTAATCAGGGGAGGTGTACAAAAAAAAAAACAACTAGTATAGCATGGTCAATCATTAAAAAAAAACAGATCATGTACACAGCTGTAAATGTCTCTAGTGCAGGTTATCCTCAAAAACAGAGTAGTGCTGGGGGCCACCAAGAGGCCTATAACAACTCTGAAGAAGTTTCAGGGTTCCACGGCTGAGCTGGGAGACATTATGTGCACAACAGTTAGCCGGGTGCTTCACAAGTCACAGCTTTATGGGAGAGTGGCAAAGAGAAAGCCACTCATGTGACATCTCAGCTAGTGTTTGCCAGAAGGCATGTGGGAGACTCTGTAACAAAGAGGGAAAGGTTCTGTGGTCTAATTAAACAGAATTTGGCCTTTTTAACCACCACACTAAATGCTATGTACAGCGAGCCAAATGCTGGGCATCACCTCATCATCCCCAATGTGATTTATGTGATGCTTCTCTGCAGCACAACCTGGAAGGCTTGTGAAAATACAATGAATGCAGCACAGAAATCCTGCAAGAAAACCTTCTGGATAGGCTTATTCTCCAGACAGACACCAACCCCAAACATAAAGCCAAAGCTACACAGGAAGTACTTAAACAGCCTGGAGTGAGCCAAAACCTCAACTTCTAGAATTTGCGACAGGACTTCCATGTTGCTGTTCAATCATAGTGCTTGACACAACCTGAGCAGTTTTGCAAAGAAGACGTTAGGACTGCACGTGCCGGAGGCAACCACCGCCCCACACCACAAAACCCATGCAAGTGCATTATAACCAAAGTTGGATTTGCACACTGCGTGACCTATTTCTGAGATATTCCAAGTTGATTTCAATTAGAAAAACAATTTGACACAATCCACTCTCAGTAGAGAAACCCATCTTCAGAAGTGGACCCCTAGACTTAAGTCAGGGGTTCTACACTTATGAATGCACCATTGTGGAATAACAAATAGATCTGAAATAATAAATTGATCTGTGCCAAGAGTGCAGTTTAACATGAGGCTACAAAACCTTTCAAAGAAGCCTACACCTGGCCTCTGTGAACATAGTTTATGACTTGGCAATGCCAAAATACACATGCCAACACTGTACACGCACACACATGCTATCATAGACCAACAGACATATTTTGACAGCTTGGCACACATAGTGTCATATGCAGTAGTTCATTTTTGTTGCCCTCATCTTTATGGCGTTAAACAGTGCTCTGTGGGAACATGTAGATAACCAGTCCTTCCTCATTCCTCCTCCTTACTGTGTGTGTACTAGTTTTGAGGACACTAGCTGCCCTAGCAGATGAGGGAGCACAGCTTTTTTTAGATTTTGTTGGATTCTGTTGACACAAGATGGTTGCAGTTGTAAATATACATCTACTGTCAAAATAGGAATATAGTTTAAATTTATTGTGTTCAAGCGAGAGCATAAAAAAATGCTTTAAATTATATGTTTAACATTTTAAACACAAGATTTCACAAATGTTGGACTGAGTTCAAAGTAGAAATAATAAAAACATAATTACATTAATACTAAAAAATATTATTTATACTCATTTATGAACAATTGAAAAACAGCAGAAACATAAACCATGTTAAGCCTTTCAGGATAATGTGGAATGTCTATCTGCCTGGGTAATTGATGCAGAACAGCCTACAGCACAATTTCAATAAAGCCAGTCAGCTGTCAATAGTGAACGTTCACAGTCATTTCATTTTTTGGATATTGATATTTAAACCGATGGGCTTTTGGAGATGTGCAACCTAGAAAACTAAGATAAATATTATGAAAATGTTATAAACATATAACTCTCTACACAGAAATTTCTCATGAAAACATCTGAGCATCTCTCACACACATGCCCTTGAAAACTACACAAAAGCTTAATCCTGATATAGCTAATGTGATTTCCTGCTAATTCTCCAAAGACCAACAGCTCCAACAATAGAATGGGAGAAAGCCAGCAAGAAGGGCAAAGACCAAAGTTCGCATAAACATGTTGAGAGCACTGTTGCTCTCACAGACAGCAATGGAAGCAGACTGGTCAACAAGGGAGAAAACGTTTCCAGTGAAAAATGCTCAACTCCCACTTCCAAGCAGAAAGAGTCACAAATGGAGCTATTCCTGTCATAACTTGGAGCTGCTCAGAGGAAAGACATGGGAGCTGCTGCAAAAGTAGCTGGGAGCTAAACAGCCAAATCAACAGCTGTCTTTGAGGAATTCTATTGATCTTAATAATCTCTGTTTCGGTTAGATTTACGAGGCTTGGCTGCCATAACTACCATGGTAAATGCAGGTTATCAACTAAGGCTCAACCACCCAACTCTCCTGTATCCCCAAATTCCTTACCATCTGGGATGACTATGGGTACCTCTGGTGCTGCAGCATCTGCTGAGCGCGACCCTGATTCACTTGAGCGCGAGGATGACTCCTTCTTCCCTGCATGCCTTCTGGAGCTCTTCCTGTCACACATTAGCCCTGCAAAGTCTCCCCTGATCTTCTTCCTTGGCCTCTTCCTCACAGTCACTGACTCATGACCTATCCTCCCCCTCTGAGAGCACTCTGGTCAGATCAGCAGCCCAACTCATCCACAGAAACCAGTCAAGTATCCTTGCCGACAGGGTGCCTCCTGTCTTTCCTGTCACTGTCACTTTGCTGGGGACCAAGTTCAGAAAGTAGCATCCACATTCAGTGTGCAGTCGAATTTAGAATGGAGAGCAGCACTGCTCCCGTTACATTCACACAGATCAATTGGACCCTTGCTTTGGTTTGTATCAATATTTATTCTGTGCACAAAGTACTCTCTGCCGTTCCCTCCCATGTAAAACACACACAAACACACACAGAGGCTATATATTGATCTGAACAGGGGCATAATCACCAGGGGGAGGGGCATAAAACACTAGCTGGTATATTTATCCAACCCAGAGACGAAGTCCTATGGAAAACTAGGCCTAAGTGAAGACCCTTGAGATGAAGTAGACACATCTAGATGCAACTAAAACTTTCCCTAATTAGCAGAACCAATCAGATGTCGCATCTGCGATGAAAAATTTTCAGAGTTGATCTGGGTGTTTTCAAAAACATAAAAGTGGCTCTCTCAGGAGACACTAGCAAAGCAGGAACGCACAAACCACAGTGAAACTTTTTCTCCCTACCCAAATGCACCAGAGAGTCTGTGTAGTGCCAGTGCTGAATCGATCCTCCAAAAATCAATCCTACATCTCTCCCCTGGGCCTAGCTGGTCCACTCTGACGCAGGAACAGAGGGGTTATATTAGGGCGAGCTGACCGACATTTAACTGTGAAACGCGCCAAATCAGGTCCCAGTCTACATCAGGCCTTGTTCAGATAGCAGCATACATCCCCATGTGGTGCATAAGAAATCAGTCAGAGGGCAAACAGAGCTGCATGTAAACCAGGAAGGTGTGAGAAATCAATTGTAGTCATCAACTCAACATTGGCAGTGGATATTTTACTGTGACTGGTGAGCAAGCAGTTACTAAGAATCCTCCGCTGGTAAGAATTTAATTGGTTAGTTCAATTACTGAACAATTCAGGAGCAGAGTTGCTGACAAAATGAGATATGGTCACACTTTCACATTGCATTCACCTCTAATCAAATGCATGTGGAGGGCAGCTAATGTGCATGCATTACATGCATTACAGTGTATTTTATACAGATCTAGTTGGTTGGTTTTGAACTTTTGAGCCAATAAGTTTCAATGGTGGGAGGATAAAAGCTAACCAGCTATATAGTGGCTATCTGGTAGCTAATGAACATTTTATACTTTGTGTCTACTGTTATAATAATAATAATAATCATTTTCCTGAGTTCCCGCGTCAAATTGATTAGGTATGGCTTGAGGGTGGTCTTCTGGGAGCAGTCATTTCTGCAGCATGACATTATGGTATGCTATAGCTTTATTTGTTGCAGTGAACAAGTGATTTCAGTACCAGTGCCTGTAAATGCGACTGCAGCTTTACAAAATGAACAGACACAATGATTATCACTGCACCTGTAGTTGCTGCGAGAGCCCAAAGGAAACTAGTGTTCCTTTTCCGATCACTGAACTCCATCCTCAGTTTTGCTTTGCTTGCTGCTGGATTTTGCATCTCTCAGGATCGTTCACTGGTAGTACGTTTGCTTGCCAGTTCAGTGCTGTACGCTTATCTGAGGTGGATGATTGGCATTTCAACAGTAAGGTCTACTGGTAATCAGTGCAGGCTTACAACAAAGCCCCTTTAAACTGGAGACAGGAAGTGATGAGCGATCCAAACACAAACCTGGCCCTGTTACACAAACCAGCTGCGTGCAGAGCAGGGGCAGGACATGAACCACACAGATATTTATAGATACAGGGAGTTGCACTTTGACAGGGTGCCACCTCATTATATGACCAAATCCAAAACACACAAAATTCAATACAACAATCCCTTATGTCATAACTTGCTGTGAGCACCATCTTGCTCAGATGTTTAAGAAGTGTGTGGGAACGCTGTCAAACACTAATACAATCAGGCAGACTTACAAGAGTCCTACCAGTGAGAAGGACAATGACACAAAAACTTTCTACAAAAAATAAAGTATGAGTGTGTTTGGATAGGTTCATTATTACACTGCATAACAGTTTAAGGCTGACAGTGTTATGCTGTGCAGCATGGCCGGTGCCTGACAGACACTTCCACAGTAACTGAGAAACGCCTTCCTTTGAACTGTAACTAGAAAACAATAGGCAACAGAGCAGAGACAAACAAACAACAGGCTGCTCTCTGTGTGTATTTGTATACATGGACATATGCACACACACACACAAACACACACACATTGTCTTGGCTGCTGGCCATAAACACCAGTACAACCAGTGTCTGCCAGTATAAAAGATCACTCCACCAAAGCCAAAAGACACTCAACTCACCAGGTTATGATGTGAATTTAGTAACAAACATTTTCAAGAAAAAACAGCTTAATTATCTGTTAAACGTATGAGTTTAAGCTCAGCCTGTGACTGGCTAAGCTAGTGGGGCATGGCATGGACCACGGCTCCATCCCTAACCCATGCTCCAGAATGAAAACTCACTCCAGCAGCAAGCCTCTAGCTCCTCCTGTGGTTGGTCATGTCTGCCTTCTCCACTGCCTGTGTCCCCTAGACAGGGCCCGGCTCGTTGAAACAGCCTTCCTGCCAGCCTGTGAATAACAGACATCATACAAGGCAGGAAGAAGCCAGCTGATAACCAGTGTAGAGTCTCAAAACTGCTGTATATGTCCGGAGGTTCTAACAAGTGGAAAATCCAGAATATGTGATACCAACAGCGCCTTAAGTGCCAAAACTTCAAGCTATCCTGGCCGACTGTGTTTAGCTTATAGAGCAGTAGAGGCGATGACCAACTGTGCAGAGCCTGGGCTGGACCTTCCTTGCTCCTTCACTTCCTGCCGCAGTTCACAGTGTCTATCCGCCCTGCTTCCTCCTGTGGGCCAGAAATCAGCTTTGTATACTAGTGCAGCGGCTCTCTGCTTGTCTTCTCCAGCCTGTAAAGTTCAGGGGAAACAGACCCTCCGCACCTGAACAAGCTCTCAACACTCTCTTTCCATTTCCCGTAGAAACCAAAACGAGGTGCCATGTTGTCCTTAATCTGCTCTGTGGAAAATTACACTCATCGCTGTGGGCTCTGTACCCCTGGTCTGCACCTGTCTCTGGGGATCAGGGTGGACCCTCGGTGATCGGACTGATAAGGATGTGAAGCATGACATGTGAACAAACCTCCCACCAGCAGCATCTGTCCCTGCTTTTAATCTACAAATCCCACAATTTCCATTACTTCTTGAGCATTAAAAAACAAACCTCTGTGCTATAACACTTGAAAGTCATGGGCCTTGTTACGGGGGTTACCAGTGATGGGTTAATTTTACAGAAGGACTGGAAGCCATTCTTCACACATACTCTCTACCAGCAACATAGAGCTGACACTCATTTTGCAGATACCTGTTCAGACTTTGCACTCTGGGGCGTTATTTATGGTGCCATGGATAAAAACATAAAACAGTGTCCTCCCTCGCCTTCTCTTGGGCTAGCAAGCCTGACTGGAAAAAGGAAACCAAAACGTTTGGATTGAATTAACAAGCATTTTATTAAGAAACCAGATGTAGTTAACATTTAGTGACTAACCACTGAGGTTCACACTGTAGATAATTGTCATTGATTTTTTTAACTTACACAAATGTCCCCATATTTCTTTTTTTAATGTTATAATGAAAAGACTTGTCAAGCTCATCAACAAAATAAAAAGTTGAGGGGAACAACGGCCCACAAAACGATTGGCAAGAGCGGAGTATCTCTTCCTCTCTGTCACACACACAAGCATGCACATGCACACACACACTCTCAGTGACACATACAAGTGCCCTTGTTCTAAATGCTGCTCATCACATGATGTTCAAGAGACTCCTCAACTCCCAAGTTTCTGCCTGGAGAGGATCACCCTCCTGCATCATATGACCCCATCCGGGTGGCTTTTTCCTTCTCTGATAACAACCAACTCCCCTCTATTCACTTACTGTCAAACGCAGACAGAGTCATGCTTCAAATCTCTGCATTTCTTAAAACATAGCATTTTTCTAAACACAGAGGAATATTTTGTCCTGGAACAATTAGGTTATTAAGAAGTGCACGAGAAAACTCCACACCAGGGTTTAAGGTTTGCAATGACATTGCAACCTTTCATAACCATATGAGAGGAGGGAGAAAAAAAAACAAAAAACATCTAAAACACACGAACCAAAGAAACCTATGACTGTTGTATAAGACTAGTTGTTATCATCCTCATTTGGTACCTCTGTATATAACCTGGGGCTTTTAATCACGAGCTTTCCCACAGAATCAGCGGAGAGAATGAATAACATCCTCTGCTGTTCAGCTGATGAACATGGTGCCACAGTAAAATAGCTTGGCTGAAGTTTACATGTGTATGCGAATGGCCACGGGTGCTTTTCATGGGGTTTCATCTAAACTTGACAACACAGTTATGTTTAAATATATTCTGCTCAATCACTTCTCCATATTGGAATAGGGTGTCGAAAGCAATGTAATATGGTGTCATTGTGGAGGTTCTTTTGGGCCTTGATGCACTATAGAGGTGTTAAGTTGTACTTTTTATTTGGCTGAAATTATGGGAAACATTTAATAATTACAGCAAAACCATCTAACGACAGACAGCATGCTGCAGCTGTGGGTAAAGGGTACTCACCGCTCTCCATCTCATTGCCCTTCTTTGCGGTGGGCGTGTTGCCCATGATGGCAGGCTGATGGTGGAGTCTCTGGGCTCGGACTGAGTTTTCCTTTACAAGTCGTTGAGTGACGCTACACCGCTAACGCAGTCGCTGGACTCAATGACAGCTAGCTACTAGCTATCAGCTATCATTATTGATTAACGGGTGTAAATAGGCTATATTTCCTCCAATGCCTTTCCTTGGTGTGTTCGGAAAACTCCAACCAAGCGAGTATATCCAAGTATGCAGCTAACACTAACGCTTTAGGTTAGCACATTAGCTAACTCTAGCAGAGATGGCCAGTGGATGTTAGCTTTGCAATGTTAGCTCATCAATTTCCAAGCGAGCACCAGCAAATCAAGATGTCACTCGACTGTCTTTTATTTCCAGAGACGGCTTGGTTGATCAAAAATCCAGTCCGGAGCATTAGACAGATCGTCGACAGCTGTTTTCCGTCTAACGAGCCAGCTAGCGTTAGCTTTTAGCGTCCCTCGCAGTCGTATCCTGGCCTGAACTAACCAGGTGCTATCTCTGTGTAGGCAGGCCTTTTCAGTTGAGACCTGGATAACAAAAGTGGTGTCCAGGTAATTCGTTTTTTCCGCCGTTGGGTATTTCAAATGGATATCTCTCCATTCGTTTCTAAGCCAGGCATCAAGTGCAATGGTTTCCTGGGACCGACCATCTGATAGTCGATTCCTAAGATCAACAGACCCCTTCCATTAATCTTCAGACCGCAAGGGAAACTCCAGTCATCCATCCACCGGGTCTCGCCTCTGACTGGCTCTGATTGGCTACATACACCGATACTTACACGACAGACAACGCAATTCAAGTGCTGATTGGATAAGCATCAATCCATCCAATCATTGCATTGATACGATTCGCCTGTCAAATCATTTTGTCCCGCCTCCTGGACTTGCTAGTAGCCAATACGCCAATAACTGAAACTGTGTTTGTTTCTTTTTGTTTTAAATTACCAGCTGTTTGTATTTATCAGACTGAATTTCGTGCAGGATATAAATCAAACGCAGTCGCATCCCGCAGTCATCATCCTATTTGCATAGCAGTATTTTCCAAAAAACATTTCTGTAGCCTAGCCACCCCTTTTACCCGACCGATCTGTGATTGGGTGTGACGTTAACACGGGCTATTTTTAGTAAAATGTGAAAATAAGATACTCACACTGATATTTGTGTTGGAGTTGGTGCTCTGTTGTGTTTAACCTTATCATGAGAAAAATTAAAGTACTTGTTTGGTTCTTAACAAGGACAAGAGTACAAATATTTGTTTTCAGTGCAGATGCATTCAAAAGTGGTTTATATTTTGTTTTCCAGCTTCTGTAATCGAAATTGAAAAAAAGGGAAGACAAAATAAGCCAAGTAATTGGGAGGAACATAGTTCTCACTAGACATTCATACACAGATACATAACAAATACAATGTTTTTTATTTGGGACACAAAATTGAAAAAAAAAAAAAAAAAAAAAAACATGGAGGAAGTGATATAGCCCATCCAAAACTTCACAATCTAAGTGGGAAAAGGTTTAAGTGCAAAAAGAATTTGAACACGAATATAATGGCAGATTATCAAATTCCTGTCCAGCAACACATTTATTTGCCTATTGCTTCAGTACTGAAATCCTCTTAAATGGGTACAAATAAGTTTTGCACCAATAAAAGGAAGGAAGGTGAATCACACATCAGCTTTCTGTTCTGTTTCAGTTCATCTGTATCATGTCATAGTTAGCCATGAGTTAAACTACTTCAATATTGCTTTCAACATCATGGCAAGGAACTCCCCATCTATAAGTGATGATTATACCAGTGAGATGTTCATAATCTTCATCATCTGAAGCCCAAGGTGAGAGTTCATTTTTGACAAGCTTCAGGTAAATAAGGGCAGCTGTAAGGCAAAGATGTCTGTACATCCACACTAGAATGTCCACAGGCGTTCCTCAAAAATAAGGTCTCGTGCTGTGAGTTGTCACTTTTGGGGCAGGGGTCATCTCTATAAGCAGTCCATAGAGTTATCTGGTAGTATCCCCAAGGGTGGGGCCTTGCCTGGGAGACAGGATGGAGGGAGCATGGAGTTTGATGTGGGATCCACATTTTCAGAGTCTTCCATTCGCTCTGCACAGCCTTCCCAGTTTATATGGAATCTGGTAACACGTGGGTTTGATGCCAGAATATTTCTCTGGAGCTGAAAAATGAAGACGGAAAGACAGATAAATACTTTGTATAAGTACATGCAGTCATTAAGGAATATGTGCATATTGCTACTATCAGTTAGCAATACATTCCACTTGATTTGGCATCTAGACTGATCTGAATGGTTAAAGTACCAAATGGCATTCATCCAACACTGAATAATCAAAGAAACAACTATATAATAACCTACATTAAACTTCAACTTTGCAACTGTAATCACTCATTCACAGCAAAACTCACAGTGGCGTATTACTGAAATTATATAACCAAGGGAGTTTGATAGGATTATTAGTCATTTTTGAAGGATCAAACATTCTTAGCGTTTTTTGTTCCAAAGTGCAGGTTCAACACAAAGAAAAGCTTCAATTCTACAATGTATTAGTGCACCATGCTGCTTGATGACTACCTTTGTTCTCACTATTTTCATGGTTAATACAATAAAAAACATGTTCTTAAAATGTTAGGGTTGTTTAGTGTATTAGGTCTTTCACCAATTAAAAATGTGATTGTTAATTAATGTTTGTATGGTGTATTTTTGAATAAACATTTTGGGTTTACTTTTTAATGGCAAAAGTCTTCTTCAACCACACAGAACACTATACATTCAAGCTCAAACTCAGATTATCCAGAACTATTAGTCTGACCTGTGTGTAGTCTGGCTTGATTGGTGGATTTTCACGAAGCTCTGGGTCTGTGTATTCATTGTTCACATAGTAACCAATGCGAATGAACTCCTGGCCACGGTATGTGCAGGTAATCAGCACTACAGTTACACCAACAGCATCACTTTCAGGAATCAATCCAGTGTTTGGGGCATCAGCCTGTTAAAAGAAACACAACACTAAGATGTGCAAAAATATAAAGCAACTTGTTATATACATTCATTTCAAGAATTTAAACTGCCCACTTGTCAAATGGGGATTATGGCACCAGGGTTGTGATACGATTAATCAAAATCTGACAGCATGAAAGGCAGGCATGTAAAACTTCAGCCATAGTCTATTTTGACAATTTATTTGTCTATGAGTGGATAGTACTTTGATAAATTGCTTATAGATAAATCAATAGTTATAGATAATGCAGTAGAACGGCATTAAAAAATGCAAATAAAGGTTCAGCATGCTGATTATTAAAGGAACAAAAGTTATCGTCTGTAGATTTGTATGACAAATGCACTAAACCTTTTTTAAACGTATTATTTTGTCTCAATTGATCGATTCTAGGATTACACTGATTAACTGGGCACCAACTGAAATTGATATTTGCTGTTATTTATTACAACAAATATGAATATAGGTTAGGCAAATAAATTTACGTCACTCAAAATGTGTTCCCATTGACCATTTCATAATGTCTGACTCATCCTGCACCATTAAGGTTTCTACGGCAGTTTACGATCCTGTATAATCCCAAACAGACTTGAGATGATCCTGCTGACCATGTAGGATAAGGTTATCTTAAATTTGTTTTTGTTTTGATTTTTAACAATTGCGACTAAGACATGTACTGGGCAGGACATTTTACAGTTGAAAAATAAACTTGTCACTACTCTCTGGTGGACAAACTATAGAATGCTGACACTGCTTCAAAACATATCTTTGGCATTTCTGTACTTCAATTTCTATATTATCAGCTGACGTATATGCTGATACAGATATATCTGCAATAAGATAATATCGGCCAGTATATCAGCCTGGCCAAATTATCAGTCTGGCTCTCGTAGCCACTTACTTTATGTATAGCATCTCAACCAGTTTTGTGCCCAGAAAAACAACTGCCCACAGTGTGACATGATATGAAACAACCGTGTGGCTGCATTGTTGTCACATGGCCAGATGAACAGGTAGTGAGAACGGGAACAGTATAGTCTCCTGGTAGTTTGAATGATGTAAAAGTATCTGTCTGTAATTTCTGATCTAACTACTCTGTGAACAATTAGAAAGCTTTGCAGGAGAGAAGGAGAACTGTCCAAAATTTTAAAGGCAAGAGGATGCAATTGCTGATTTTGAAAGGTGTAATAGAACATAACAAGTTATAAAATTACTGTTCCCAGTATATACTATATGGCTAAAGCAACACAAAGCACTATTTCAGTTAGTTTGCCCCAACCAAACACACCTGAAACACAAACATATGTCTCCCAGCGGGTACTGGGCCGACCAAGACGGAGTCCAGGACTTGGTCATACTCTTCACTCTCTGCTGAGCCAACGTAGATGATCTTCCATTCCAGGTCTATAAAAAAACAAAACAAAGAAACTGAAGTTATGTTTCACTATAAAATGCAAAGTTGAGCTGAGACAATTCGTCCATTAACCAATTAGATGATCAACAGAAAATTTTCCAAAATGTGATTTTGCATTCACTCTCCATAGCCAGAGCTTGATATGCTGAAATGTGTCCAAATAACGTCACATTTACAGAGACAGATCAAAATATTAAAGTCTGTATTACCTGTGCAAAACTGTTGTGCATAAACAATAGCCATTCCATGTGTGAACAATAATCCACATGCTACTACGAACAATAAAAAACACAGCAAAGATGTTGGTATACCAATAACAATGTAAATATACAATATAATAGTAAATTGAAGCTCAAAACGTTGTCACTAGTAGCTAGCAGACACCAATTTGTTGACTACGTGCTGTAAAAGTAGATTAAAATATTCAGTGAACTCTACTGCGTTTCTTTTTATTTACATTTATGTGTTCCCTTTTGTACACATTGTGTACTTGTAAAATGTGTTCATTATAAGAAAGATTTTTATAGTTATACTGCAATGCTTGAAAAATACTTTCGCAATACTTAATGATGAGTAACGTCAACAAAGGCTAGGACTTATATGAAAGGTATGAGATGAATGCACTTCAATTTTAATACTCTGCATTAGCATATTTATACGTTTCACGGATCTGACCTAGCTATATTACACAACTTAGAGATGTGTCCATCATGGAGAACACATTCAGTCAAGCTGTGTAACATTACTTCGCTATTACCTTGTGGCGTTACGTTACATTTCACAAATTTAACGACTTTCTTTTAATGCTAATGTACTGCTAGCTAACCTAGCGTTAGCTGTTAGCAATCTCTAGCACAGAGACTAAACTAGCAAAAGGCTCACGCTTTGGTCTCAGACACACAATAAATACAGCTTTTCTGGGATGGTACCTACCTTCGGGGAGGTCCTCCATGCACTCAAACGTTATTTCAAACTGAAAGGGATTTCCAAAGGGACTCGGGTTATCTAGGACAGCCACATTCAACACCTGTACCTTCGCCATTGTTGCTGAAGCGCTAAAAAGGGGGCTAACCAAAAACAAACGTTCAAATCAGTTTCCCGGGGAATGCTTTAAAAGCAATACTACAACGACACAAGCATTTAACAGTCAACAGTATTATCTGCCAAACACCTTTGGTTTTACCAAACTTAATACTTATTTTTACGACTAAGTGCACACTACTCACTTGATAAATATTCAGTATAACTAGCTTTATTAAATGTGTGGACAGTTATGATGCTCTCCCGCCGCTTTCCCTGTCCTACCCAGGCTTCACCGCGTCTACGGCAAGCGGTGCGTGCGTGAAGGAGGAGCCGCCTCCATCAAGGGAAAGGCAAAGTGCCTCTATCGCCCCCTAGTGGCACGGTCAGAGAGGCCTGGGTTTACAAAACAAAATTAAATGCACCTTGCCTACATGACTGACTGGAATTAACAGATAATTCCTTTCCTGACCAAAGTACTAAATCAAGTTGGAAGCATTACTGCAACGTGGCATAAACCTTATCTATCAATTCCCTAGTCAATCATATGTTGCAGGTATATTTTGCTACTGTTTTGGTTACGAACAGTTCCACATAATTACCTTGGGTTGGGAGGTACAATAAAATAAACTTTGTGGTGGCCCACTCCAGGAAGGGCAGACAACCAGCACATTTCACAATATAACCTGATGCAATCAAATACAACAGTGCCACAATACAACCTTGAAAATTATCCTTGAAACAGTTCTCCACTGAACAAGAAATGTATAGGTATGTATAACCTTTACAACTGTAATATTTATTGCAAGACTATTACTTGACTGTAATTGTACATGTGATGTAGCCACACCCTGTGCAAACCATATGCCTGCAGTCATAGTTTATGGGACAACAGACTGATACAGGCTCTCTCTAGTAAAATGAGAAGACAACATGTATACCAGGAAGAAGAGCTAAAAATATATTGTTTTTAAACTGTATGCGTTCTTCATTGGCCAGTAGGTCAAACTTGGAGAGGCTTGACTCGAAATCTGTCTTGCAGTCTACAAAAATATGCCATCATCTGCAGTGAGTAACTTAGAGGATTTTAAAAAAACATGCAAGTAATACAAATAAATACATAAATTGAAAATACAACAAGACATAGCTTGTTCATAGCTTTTCTATATAGGCTGTCATGCATTATTTGCAATGAAATAGCATTTCCATTTTTTAATTGAAACTTCATTGAATTTGATGACCATCCAGATTTTCTGTGATATTACTGAATAAAATACCACACAACTCATGTAATTCAGTAGGCCATATTTTCAGCTCTCCATATTACCATCATTCACTACATTTCTCTCATAAACAGAATACTGTAAGTCACACAGCAAATTATGATTCCCAAATATTATATTACTGAAATACTGTGTAAGACAGTAAAAAAAAAAGGTATGGTCATATGGGTGCATCTGCTCAGACTGACTCACTGCTGTAATATTGGAGTAATTTTCCATAGCAGTTCTCTGCTTTTCAAAAACGCCTCATTGCTCTCACACACTGTCCAAATGAAAACTATCTGACCACCACAGATTAGGCCTGAAGCAGCCAACATTTTCTTTGCCCCTCTGAGTCTGAGAAGGGAAAGATTAGGTGAGGATTAGAGCCCACTGGACCAGCTGGCCACCGAATTCATCCTTCAAATATCTCAGGAATGTTGATATCCTTTCTCATGTTGGGTAACATGAAACCTGATGGAGGCGCAATTTCATGCCGCCACCACCACCATCAGCCGGGTTGCATGAGCTGGACGGGGAGTACAGTCAGACATTGTACTCCAGCAGGTTGGAGAAAGTGAGAGCAACCTGGCATCATAGACTATTCCAAAAAAAAAGTTCAGTTTAAATCAAGTATCGGGAGGTTAATTGCCATAACGTGACACAAATGTGATTAAAGTTTTTTTTTTAGACAATAGAAAGTCTATTTTGAGGTGTTTTGTTTAAATGGCAACAGGAGAATTAGGGTCTGCTCTGCTTCAGCAAACTGCGTTTTTCGTCGACTGTGTACAAAGGAGTATCTGTCCGCTCTGCTGCAGGTGGATAACTGCGCTCAGGTAATGTAACACGAAACTGAACCATGTGACCAATGGCGAAGAGTACCGGGGGGGGGGAGTGCTTTACATAAAACACCAACTGGTAGTGCAGTCTGGGATGTAGCTAGGCTATTTCAGTAGCACGTCAAACCTTTTTGTCTTCAGATGTTACCTGTCATTTTCATTGGACTAAACCATTTGTTGCAGTTTCCCTTTTGACAAGGTGAGGCGGAAGCAACATGGTTCTTCCGTGAGGAATCAACCTGCTCGATGTTTCCCGTTTTGCTTCGATCACCTGAAAACAGCCTGATCAAGGGTATGTGTCTAACAGAGCTTGTTGAAAATTAACTTTACAACAGCATACTGTCTTCTTCAATATTAGCAAATGTAATAATATTATTGCAAATGAGACTGATTTAAAGCTGTATTCAGTTTTTAATACACGTGCTATTAATAGCGTATTATTTTGCTGTGGTCTGAGCAGGTTTAATGGTGATTCAACATCAGGCTGAATGTGTGACTCAGTGGTTGTTAGCTTCCTGACTCAACCTCAGATTAAAGGAGTCTATAAGAGTGTCTCAAAATAATAAAAACAGCACATTTGTCTTTACTCTACTGACAATAATGTGTCTTCTGCTGTTCAAAAGGGGCGATAAATAAAATGAATGTTGGACCTAATGAAATGGACCCTAGCTGATGCCCCAAAGTCCCAGTCTGCCCTCACTTGGCCTTGCTGGTCACGGGTAGAGATGGCAGCGTGTCCGGATGTGCTGGCCTTACCTGGAGTTGTGGTTGGGAGTGTTTTACTGCTGGTACTGAGCAGTAATCCCGTGTGGGGTGAGTCAGTAACCATCCCTTCATCTTCAGCATTCCCACACAAATATAACCCATCCTTCTGACACACACACACACACACACACACACACACCATTAATCCTGCAATGATGAATTAAAAAAATCTAGAACATGCACAGGCTTGTCAGCATGTTGTAAGAACACTGGACTAAGAAATGAATTAAGAAACGCACTCTGCTGTATGAGAAAGACGTATATTTATATCTGGTTTTAGCTTATCAATAATTACATATACAAAGGAATTCAGTTGCACAATACATTCGGCTTCGTCTTTTGAGCATGGCTGCCACCTCCTGTTGCCCCAGCTTTTTGTTATCAAGTTGTACTTGTGTCCTTGCAAAGTTTACTTTTTGCCCTAGTGAATGATTGACTCAGAAAATTGTAGAGGAGGGTTTTATGTTTCTAAAACAAAACCTTCTTATTAAAGTGATTCTCAGCACCTTTGTAATGTTTAACACAAACAAACAAAACAACAATAGATTAGAGTTTTTTTCCATATTTGAAACAAGCGTGTTGTTTGACTCAGCCGACTGTATAGCCGCAGTACACTTAGCATTCCTGTGCTTCTCCTCCTCATTCACGCTCCTGGTCAAGTAGTTACTATGTAGTTTTGTGACGTCCCGGAGTAGTCACATGGCCGGTCATGGATAACATGGCTGGAAACAGTAGACTGGCGGGATATCTTGATATGCTGCATTTGTGTTTTTTGCCTTGAAAGTGTGCATAAGGCTAAAAGCAACTTCTGCTGGGCTGTTGGTTCCTCGTTCTTCTACTTGTGTAATATAATCTTACCACTGCATTAAAAAAGGAGTTTAACTTTGATGTGAAAAAATCGCACAGTTTTAAAGGTCATAGTAGGTTTAGAGATGCCTCCTGTTACTTGCTCAGTTGGTCAACAAAAAAAATCTCAAGGCACTTTTGTCTCATCTGCATTGATCTTGGCTATTAGTCATTAGAGAGTGACAATCACATCTCACCCAATAAAGTGACACAAAACACATTTTGTACTTCATTAAGCAACTAGATTTTAAAGATCCCTCTGTATACTTGCATTCATCTATGTATGGATTGTTTTTTCAGTGACTGTGTTTACGTGCACTTAAAGGAAAAGTTTGACATTTTGAGAAATACGCTTATTCACTTTCTTGCCAAGAGTTAGATGAGAAGATTGATACCACTGTCATATCTGTATGGTAAATATGTAGCTGAGCAGCCGGTTAGCTTAGCTTAGCAATAAGACTGGAAACAAGAAGAAACAGCTAGCTTGGCTCTGTCTGAAGTTAAGAAAATCTGCCTACCAGCACCTATTAACACATCTTGTTTGTGTAAATCGTGCTAAAACCAAAATGTAAAAACAACACTTTGCCTTTTCCTGGAGTCTCTGCTGGTTGCCTGGAAACTGGTCCAGCCAACCAGTTTATTTCCCAAAATGTCAAACTACTCCTTTAAATTCAATGAGATTGCTTGGAGAAACCAGGTTACAGCAGAAGTTGGATACATGTGCTAGCATTCGGTAACCTAGTTACTCAAAAACGTTTACATGTGCTTGTTAATTAAAACAACTAGTCAAAGAAATCCTAGATTATTAGTTAACTAAGACTTTTAGTTAATGAACAGCCCCAATAGGCTACCAGCAGTTAGGAGGCCCATACTCAGTTGTATGTAGTATCCACAGGCAAGCAGTGATAATTAGTGTGGATTGTTACTACAGTGTTCCTGACGTTTCTGCTCTTTTCACAGGGAATTACACTCTTCTTGCAAGTGACACCCTTTCTAATAACACTGCTGTAAGTAAAATACTTTTTTATCATGACCAGTAAATGACATCAGAAAGTATCCGGTGTCACCAGATTGATCACTGTCCTGTATTTTTCCATTTGCAGGGACCCAACATTGCAGCTATCGTGGCCCCTACGGTCATCCTGGGTGTCCTGGCCATAGTCTTGGCTGTTCTCGCCTGGCTCCTCTGCGTGGTGAAAAAGAAGAGACAGACTGAAGGGACATATAGACCCAGTGCTGAGGAACAGTCCGGTGCAAGCAGCGTGGCAGCACCAGATGCACTAAAGTTACCAAAGGAGGAAAGACTCATTTGAGATTTTGTGCTGTAGGTTTGTACAAAATCCCGTAAGGAGACAGTCTGCAAAACGTTTGCATGGCAGCGTTCCTGTGTGACGAGGCTCTCTCCCATGAGCCAGTCAATGAAAGAAAAATCTCCCCCATGTTTTGAGAGAGGACATTTTGTTGTTTGAGGCACCATAACATGATGCATTTACGTACTGCTTTCACTTCAACAAGCCCTCAAAAGCACCTGGATGTGGATGTAGTGGATTTGAAGAACAGTTGAACACTTCAAGGAGGTTTTGAACATTTTTTTCTGCACAAATGAAACAGTATTTTATCACCACTAATATTTTTAGTCCAGAGATGTTTTTCTTGTTTCAGCTGCCTTAATATATGATTTACTGTGTTCAGTCTATTATGAAATACTGTCACAAATCTATACCGAGCTTTTACCTCAAACTTTTGCCTCTGAGAGTCCTGATGAGTCCATTGCATTTTAAATTGAGAAAGATGTTTTTTACATCACAGTGCAAAAACTCTCGATTTTAGAAAGACTGCTGTATGTTAAAAATGAGGTTATACTGAGAAATTATATCAAGCAAAAGCAAGCAATTGTTTACATTCCTTAAGTAATCAAACTAATTTAAAGTCACTTCATGTTAATTTCATCAGATCAATCACGCAGTGCAAAATGCATCATAATCAATCAGATATGTTTCACAATGTCACATGCTTATTTATGCTTTTGTCAAATAAATAACAAAATGTTTGTAAGATAGTTGAATAATTAAATTTACAAAGCATTGAAACTATTTAAAGCATCTCAGAGGATTTCGTCCTGTTCTAACATGAGTTTTCTTAAAAATACATGATATTACTAAAGGTATGATTATATTCAGTCAAAATAAGATTTGGTATGAAGCAGGGGAACATTTAATGAAAATTAATATGTACCATATCCAAAAGTTCCTTGGGAAACATTGGGAAAATGTACACAAATCCATAACTATGTATTTGTACGAGTCTTACTGGAGGATGATAAAACAGCTAGGCAGATAAGGAGTCCTGGTAGTCATAGAGTGAAAAGTTCAGCTCCTGCAGCAATCTGTCAGACTGATAAAGTCACTGAAACACTGAAGCCATTGTTAGTCTCTCTGGGGGAATAAAGGTTATCTATAATGTAATGAAAAATTGTAGAGAGAGTCTAATCTTTTATGTACAGGTATTTTATAAATCAACATATTTAAAAACTAGAGGAAAGGTGACCAACATAATTTAACATTGACTTATACTATACACACACACACATACATTTTCATGTTCTCAGTGGTTCTATAGTCACCTGAAGTTGCTTGACATCCTCCCAGATCCATATTCTTCATATATGTTAAAATCTATTTATAATTTTGTCATCATGATTTTCCACTGTTACTTTACTATGTTGGTCTATTCTGGACACACAACATCTATTGCAAGTCTGTCCATCCTGGGAGAGGGATCCCTCCTCTGTTGCTCTCCTTGAGGTTTCTTCCATTTTTTTTCTTGTTAAAGGGTTTTTTTGGGAGTTTTTCTTTATCCGAATCGAGGGTCACAAGGACAGAAGGTGTCGTATGCTGTACAGCTGTGAAGCCCCCTGAGGCAAATTTGTGATTTGTGATATTGGGCTATATAAATAAAATTGTCTTGACTTGACTTGACATTATGGTGGATGTTAAATAACACTGCCGTCTAACAAAGTTTGGACTTATGAGCTTGTTGGTAGGTCAAATCACTTGATTTTAAGCTCTGAAGTGAAATTAAATTATTCTTAAAATAGAGAACACATCTAGGCAGGATTTATAAAAACAAAACATATATATATATATATATATGTATATATATATATATATGTATATATATATATATATACTGATAAGTTACTGACTCAAGAGTTCTGGAGAAAAAAATATGTCATATTCAGTGAAACATCCCACTGATATTAAGTGTTTCAACTGTACTGAGTGTTTCACTCATTTCATTCACATTTCATTACTGGTCTTAGACGGAAAAGATGGCTGGACCACTTTGATATTCAGTGCAAGATTAGCACCCTTGGCTTCTCACTGACTACAAAGTCATTCCTTTCTTGTTTCCACCTTCATCATATTTGCATCATGTTATGATTTACAGGCTGTATTCAGAGTTTATCTGCTAAACCAGTGAATGATTTCTTCCCCCTTTTTAGATTAATTCTCCTACAGGTAAGAGGTTTACAGCCTACCAACTATTCAGTATTTTAATAAAATTAATTTGAAAAGCAAAAACATGTTTTTACAGACCCCATGAATCATGTTGTGACCCTCTTAGGGGCCCTGACCTTCAGGTTGAGAACTACTTCCCTTGTCAGCACGTTGCAGGACAGACACAGATGTGCAGTAAAGTCTGTAATAATGTCAGAACACACATTAAATGAATCAATAAAAACTCAGAGGCAGTAAAAGTGGCCTTTTAATCAGATTTTAATCATCATCCAATTTCAAGGCTTCACAGTTAAAATCACTTGCTTTTAAATTCCGAAAGGCAATGACAGGACAGATGTAAGGATGCCAATAATTCAGCACATTCACAACATACAAAAACATTTTAACCAAAACCCCAAAACACTAGTAGTTAACTTCAATGTCTAACACTAGAGCAACAGCGATCTTGATGGTGACAGTTTTTCAGAGTGTGGCGGACCATTCAATTCCTGATGGAGAGGGATGAAAGGGATGGAGCTGGGGGATGGGTCACGTGAAATGAGGTTTGGCAGCTGCGTACGCTGAGGTTTTAGGCGACCTCCTCCTCTCCCTCTTCCTCAAACTCGCCCTCCTCAGCGGTGGCATCCTGGTATTGCTGGTACTCGGACACCAGGTCGTTCATGTTGCTTTCTGCCTCGGTGAACTCCATCTCATCCATGCCCTCACCAGTGTACCAGTGGAGGAAGGCCTTACGGCGGAACATGGCGGTGAACTGCTCGGAGATGCGCTTGAACAGCTCCTGGATGGCTGTGCTGTTGCCAATAAAAGTGGCAGCCATTTTGAGGCCACGGGGTGGGATGTCACAGACGGCGGTCTTCACATTGTTTGGGATCCACTCGACGAAGTAGCTGCTGTTCTTGTTCTGCACATTCAACATCTGCTCATCCACCTCCTTCATGGACATGCGGCCCCTGAACACTGCAGCCACGGTGAGGTAGCGGCCGTGACGTGGGTCGCAGGCAGCCATCATGTTCTTGGCGTCGAACATCTGCTGGGTGAGCTCGGGCACAGACAGGGAGCGATACTGCTGGCTGCCCCTGCTGGTGAGGGGGGCAAAGCCTGGCATGAAGAAGTGCAGACGGGGGAAGGGCACCATGTTGACAGCTAGTTTGCGGAGGTCAGCGTTGAGCTGGCCGGGGAAACGCAGACAGGTGGTCACCCCGCTCATTGTGGCGGACACCAAATGGTTGAGATCTCCATATGTGGGGGTGGTGAGTTTGAGTGTGCGGAAGCAGATATCATAGAGAGCTTCATTGTCAATGCAGTAGGTCTCATCTGTGTTCTCTACCAGCTGGTGGACAGAGAGAGTGGCGTTGTAGGGCTCCACCACAGTGTCAGACACCTTGGGAGATGGCACCACGCTGAAGGTGTTCATGATGCGGTCAGGGTACTCCTCGCGGATCTTGCTGATGAGCAGGGTGCCCATGCCAGAGCCTGTGCCGCCACCCAGGGAGTGAGTGAGCTGGAAGCCCTGGAGGCAATCGCAGCTCTCAGCCTCTTTCCTCACAACATCCAGGACGGAGTCCACCAGCTCGGCTCCCTCGGTGTAGTGGCCCTTGGCCCAGTTGTTTCCAGCTCCACTCTGACCTGTGGTCAAGAGTATCACAGTTCATTGATGTAGGAAAAAGAAGATCATAGCAAAAATCAACACTAAATTCTCAATTCTGATGTGATTACAGGTGATTGCATCTTTACTAAATTCACATAGTTTACCAAAGACAAAGTTGTCGGGTCTGAAGATCTGCCCGAAGGGACCGGACCTGACTGAATCCATCGTACCAGGCTCCAGATCCACCAGGATGGCTCGGGGCACATACTTTCCACCTGAAATCAAGTAAAATGGATCAACAATGTCATTCCTTATGTAAAACACAAGACGTGTAAGCAAATAATTTTGCATAGTAGCAGAGCTGGGTAGGTGAGGAAGGAAAAGAGATTGTTTTGCTCTGTTGTGTATTATAGCTGCATCTGTAGGTTACCTGTGGCCTCATTGTAATAGACGCTGATCCTGTCTAGCTGCAGATCGCTGTCTCCATGGTAGGTACCAGTGGGATCAATGCCATGCTCATCGCTGATCACCTCCCAGAACTGAGAAAAAAAATAGGCATGGAAGGAGAGGAGTGAGAGACAGATGTTAATTTAGCCCAAGGCAAAAAAACAAACAAACAAAAAAAAAAAACAGAAAAAAAACCCAGAATATACATAAGTTAATATGTTGAAAACAGGTAACAGTACCCGGATTCCCAACACCCTGAAAAAGCATATAGCTACTTTACAGGAAGCTATTTTTAAACATGCAAAGCTGCAAGACAGTTTAATTCTCTTTAATTCATGTTGAAAGTGCAGTCTAATAGTCTGAGATTCAGACAGTCTCAGGAGTAATCAAGCAGATGGCAATAATCTGATAAGTAACAGTGTCTTCGATGCTTTAAGAACACACTAAGGTCAACAAGCTTAAAACTATACTAAAGATACAATCATGCCAATGTTAAAATAACAAAATAACATTGAATTGGTGTAGAAGAAAGACATTTTTTCAACAGCAATTGGCTTGAAAAGAATCATAGGTAAAAACAGGTCATAAATGTGGAGGGGGAGGGGAAGCTGCTGCTACTGTGGCATTAAGGTTACATTATTACTGCCGTCAATCGTTATAATAATAATATAATTGCTTGCAGCACTCGACAAAAAGGCAGAAAAATCAAACACTAATTTTGCATGCAATTACTGAAGCAATTTTTTGTCTGCTGTTGTCAAACCAACGCAAATCAACGCGTGCACGAATCTTAAGCCCAATGTAAACCCTGCAGGGAATATCAATGAGCAAATCGTTTATGATGTTAATTTTGATTCGTTGCACGAAGCTTCAACCAAGACACCGCATTGGGTTTATTCTAGAAAATTCTTGGAGGATGGATTAGACGGCTGCTCTCAGCGCCACCGTGGCATGACAGCCTGCACAAGTCATCACCAGAATGCAAAAGCTAACAGATAACAACAAAAAACAGAAGAATACCTTGGCTCCGATCTGGTTTCCGCACTGACCGGCTTGCAAATGCACAATTTCGCGCATTTTAAACTTATGGATACGAGGATGATCGAGTCGGAGGTTGGTAAACTGAGCAGCAGAGATTCACGGGATGATGGTTCCTGCGGTCGAATGTCCGGGATTTGTTGCACCGCCTCTGAGACCGTCTACTGGGCTGAATCGGTGGTGCAACTTTACGTCATCGCCATGGCAACCAAACACCGGAGGAGAGAGGGAGGGACCAAGACCCGTGGAAATGGCGGATAGGATGCGAGGAGCATCTATAAGACTCTCATTTTTCTCACGGACTGAGTGCACCCACACGCCCTCCAAACACACACACACACACATGGTTGAGGCCTATTATAGCTACACACTTAAGCATCAAGGTCACTGTTGTGCAGTTTTAACAGTGTAGCACCATGAGTTCATTATTATGATGTTAACCACACAACACCAATCAGCCATGGTTTGAAAGGACAAGGACAGTAACATGTATCAACTGGAGTTTGCAGACTAGATTATACTTCTGAAAAGTATCAACTTGATATTATCACAAAGTATTAAGAACTTTTTGGTGCCATGAGGTCTGCATGTTCAAACAGGACAAAAAGACTGGAATAATACCCAGGATGTGCAGCCATGTAGGGCCAAGATGGCAAAGGTGACCTCTACTTCCTGTAAAAATGCTTTTAATTACAGTTGCCTTTGTTTTTTTTACAATCAAAATGGGACAAAGAGAAAAACACTGACATATACTTATGGTTACATAAGAAAAAACAAGTTACAGGGATGAGCAGATACAGGTCAGTCATGAACATAATTTTATAAATAATGTGTGTCCATCAAGTCCACAATAAAATAAAAAATAGGCAAAAATGTCACAGTTATTAATAATAAGTCAATTACAGCATATGTTTACAATTTTTCATGTCTGAAAACAATAGTCAGATGCCCATATAAACATTGAAACAGGTTTTTCTTACTATGATCATTCGTCCTGTTCATACTGGCTATTTAGAGATCCCTTCCTAATGCAGTTTCAATGTAAGTGAAGGGGGACGACAAAATCCACAGTCCTCAATCTGTGCAGAAATACGTCAAAATTGTGAAGCTATCCTGTAAGTCCTTCAGTCAGTTTTTAAAGTTAAAGCAGTTTAAAGTCAGACACGATCCTGCACATTGTTGGGTTTTTACAGTCAGGATCAAGGGCATGTCTAAATTTAGATTATTCTAAAAACTTGTCACTTGGAATAACAACCTGTACCCACATGTCTAAATGCAATGCCGCCTCCCTTCACGCTTACCAAAAGCAGGCTTTCAGATTAGATGTTCACTGTGTTGTTTGATCTATTTTTGGCTGCCACCTATTTTACATTCTGGATTGTAATTTTCATTCAGAAAAGATAAAATATAAATGTTTCCTTTGGTCCCTAATATGTGAGAAAACATTGACTTGCAGCATAAATGTTGTGTGTTATTAAGTATATCATGTAAACCACATACATATTAGGCGGACATAGTCACATAAAACAAATCACAACCAATATTATCATAAACCTGTCTTACATGTACGGTACATTAACATGTTTTGAAGTGACTTGTTGGTTAGTATAGTCAAATCCTGTTGGTGTAAAAAAAACTTTCTGACTGCTCTGAGCTGGTTTAGCCAGCTTGGGTCAAAACTCACCTGCTGAAAGATAGAAAACATACTGTGAACACAACAGGAGAGTTGGGCAACAATGCTACAGTCGTTAAATTCTCTGATGCATGAAATGACTTGCAGTATATTGTTTTTACCTGACCACTCCCTGTTTAAATTGCTAAGCAACTTACACCATGATTTAATAAGTAGATTAAACATGTTTGCTAGTGTACAGCCATGGGCTGTTAACATGGATGCATTCACATTCATATCCTGAATGATGACATTCCAAACATGCAGCAAGTTACCAACCACAACTGGCCAATAGGGCTTTATTTCCTGTTTCCCAGCTCTGCTACATGCAGTTTTTTTCACACAGCTGCATGATTTAAGTTACTCCCACAGAAGTCATGCACAGGAAAACCAAAGAGCATTTGCTACTTCACGTCAAGAACAATGGACAGGCAGTTAGTGTGCTCTGAGGCTTTCAGGAGACAAGTTTAACTTGGTACGCTAAATTATGTTGTTGGTATATGAGAGGAATCATTAAGGACTTAAACCCTGAGGACTTATGCCTTTTTGAACTGTGGATTTACTAGCTAATGATCATGTCACTCCCAGAGGAGGATCTTACATGTCCAATATGCTGTGACATCTTTACGGACCCTGTTTTGCTGTCATGTAGCCACAGCTTCTGCAGGAGCTGTCTGAAGCGCTGTTGGGACACAGGGTTACGTGAGTGTCCAGTGTGCAGGAAAAGAGCCTCCAAGTCCAGTGCTCCCTCCAATTTGGCTCTGAAAAATGTCTGTGAAGCTCTTTTGCAGGTCAGGAGGCAGAATTCAGTGCAGGAAGAAGACAAGATGAACTGTAATCTGCACGGGGAGAAGTTAAAACTCTTCTGTCTGGTCGACAAACAGCCCATCTGTGTGGTGTGTCAATCTTCCAAACTGCACAAGACTCACGACTGCTCGCCTATAGAAGAGGCAGTGCTGGACTGCAAGGTAAGGGATGTAAGCATGTAAGTGTGTTTCCCAACTACATTGTAACAGCAACCTGCTAAACTGACTCTGCTGTTTTTGTTAAGTATTCAAGGTAACACCTAATGGTAGAATGCTGTCCCACAAGTTTGTCCTGATTGTAATCCACACTGTTATCTTTCTGTTATGAATCCAGGCCTAAAATATCCAAAATACTGAAACATCATTCTGTTAAGCTATTTGATCTCTGCTGACTGAGGCCTGCTTGATTTTCAGGACGAACTTGCTTTATCCCTCAAGAGCTTGCAGGATAAACTTGACAGCCTCAAAAGAATTCACATAACCTCTGCGGACATGTTCAAGTACATCAAGGTAACCTGTGATGAGATGACAGATATTTGGTTTTGAATTTAAAAAGAAATCTGGTGAAATAAAGCCAGAATTTGCAATAATCCCCCTCAGAGTCAGGCGCTGGAAACACAGAGATCGATCAAGAGCCAGTTCGAGCAGCTTCATGAAGTCCTCCACCAAGAAGAGTCAGCCAGAATAGCAGCTGTGGAAAAAGAAGTAGACGAGAAGATTGCAGGAATGAAGGATAAGATTAAAGAACTTTCAGCAGAAGTGCTGTTCCTCACAGACACCATCACAGTCATACAGGAGCAGCTGAAAGAAGATGATATGGTCTTGTTGAAGGTCCGTACAGTCCAGTATACTTTTAAACTTTTTAATTATTGTTCCCAAAAACCTCCCACTTTGACTGTGAATTTTTCTGTTTTCCAGAATTTCAAAGCCACTCAGGACAGGTAGGTCAGCAAAGTTATGGATTTACAGTCTTTCTTGCTTTGATGTGTTGACTGTGACATAGTCTCAGTGTAAGGTATCTGTTGTTATCGCAGAGGGAAAAGCGTAGCGCTTGGTTCTGACAACATGTGCGGGTTACTGATTGATGTGACCAAGCATCTCGGCAACCTCAAGTATAGAGTCTGGGAGAAAATGCTGGACCATATTGACTATAGTGAGTACACAAAATTGTTATTTTCTTCAGGTTCACAGGATGGAAGAGTGGAATTGCTCAATATTTCCTGTCTTTTAGCTCCTGTGACTTTGGACCCAAACACAGCACACCCCTGCATCATCCTGTCTGACGACCTCACTTCCCTCCACTATTCAAAGCAGTCCGGCTGTTGCCCTGACAACCCAGAGCGCTTCCACATCAGCGCTGAAGTGGTGGGCATGACTGCGCTGGGATCAGGAAGTCACCACTGGGTTGTGGAAACAGGAAGTAATCAGGACTGGCTCCTGGGCGTGGCCTCTTTGTCTGTACCAAGGGACGCTGAGGTCTCTGCTCGGCCTGAGAATGGCTTCTGGACTTTGTGTTTCCGGGACGGACAGTTCAGGGCAATGACCTCGCCACCCACCCCACTGACAGTTACAGGAACGCCCAAACAAGTCAAAGTGCAGCTGGATTACAACAAAGGGACAGTGTCTTTTTTTGACCCAGCTGATGACACACTCATTTATGCATTTACACACACGTTCACAGAAACTTTGCTTCCATATTTTTATACACAGAGCCGTCATCCATTGAGAATAATGCCAGAGAAGATACTTGTCACAATGTTGCGTCAATAAGTGGATGAATGATTTATTAATTGTGTTATGTAAGAAAACAGGGTCCCAGTCCTGTTTTGATGGATGAGATCGATGTCAAAATATTTAAAGTTGGGATTGGAGGATTGACCGTCTATATAATGTTAATTTCTCCCACAGAGGGCAAACAAAGTATTCTTCTTCCAAGTCATTTTGCAAAAACATTGGCACATTTGTTTTCATTACTTCTTCCTCCTTAAATGAATAGTCTGACATTTTGGGAAATACACTTAATCACTTTTTTGCTGAGAGTTAGATAAGAAGATTGATACCGCTCACATGTCTGTACGATTAACATGAAGCTACCGCCAGGAGCTGGTTAGCTTAGCTTAGCATAGCATATAGACTGAAAACAGCTAGCCTGTAGTTTGTTCAAGAGTAACAACATCTGCCTTCCAACACCTCTAAAGCTCACTATTTAACATGTTATCTTGTTTGTTTCTTTAAGCGTATTTCCCAAAATGTAGAACTGTTTCTTTAACAGCAATGTTCACACTCATGAATAAACTGTTAACCATAAACTATATGGTTAACTACTCTGTGTAGTGTAAGGGGCCAGTGGGGCTCTTCCAATCATTATTTCTGTCATTCATCCTAAAATGCTGCATTATTCATGGATTGCTCTTACTTTGAGTTGAGTTAGGTTGGCATAAAATTCAGGGATGGTTCCTAAATTGTTAAAATATGTGACTAAATATACATTGCTCTCTGTGGTGGAAGAGGGGAGAGCACATTTGCATTTGATGAAATGGTTCAAATAAATATAAAGAAGGTTTGGGTTAGTCCATAACTGGGTTTTGGTGTGCAGAAAGACCTTTCCTCATTTTTGTATTCTTTTAAATTGCCTGGCGACTTACATCCGAATGAATGACACTGCTGTGCAGGTGCTCTATGATTCTTCTATTGATGATAACCATATTATGTTGGACTGTGATGGGGGAGATATTTCTAACACGTCCAGCACCACGCACTTTAAGAAATAGCCTACACATTACACACACACACACACACACACACACACTCACACACACACACACACACACACACACACACACACACACACACACACACACACACACACACACACACACACGCACACATTCATCATTGTGTAAATTTGAGTAGTTAAAGAGAAATAATAATTAACTGGTCCAAGGTACAGTTTATTGTTGTCTTTTGTACACATGATGGCGCCAGAGTCAAATATTTTGAAGGATTTCATTACAGTGAGACATGCTGTTTGTAGAAAATAATCTTCCAGAGCATGATCAGTTTATGAAAACATGAAATTAAAATGTTGATTCTCCACTTGTTGACTCATTATTCATGCATATTTTTGAAGATAGATTTATACAATTGTGTCCTTTTTTCAGGATCGCTTTCCCTCACTTTACATACAAATCTATTCAAATAAAACACATATTTGGAAAATAATACAATTAAAGAGAAATTGAATGCAGTCACAAAAAACAAACAAACATGAATTCACAGTTGTATTGTATTCATAGTACTCAGTTCCTTCTCTCACAGCTCTTCTTCAGAGACAAATGTTAAACTGAGCGTTCATGAGGTTCAGTATGTGTATCTTAAACCTAAGCAGGTGGGTTTTGTGCAGCCGGTGGGGTTTTGTTGTTCTCTGCAGAGACACAGGTGAAACACTTCTTAACGCAGGTGTCTGGGAGGAAAGGCACCTTCTCCAGACGAGATAGATAGACAAGTGGCTGGATGGTGCTGCTGATGTTGAGGAAAGCGAAGCCCACAGGCTGCACGTAGCAGCGAAACACATCAGGGGAGTAGTAGTCTTCAAAGGGAAACAGCACTACAGGTGGCAGGTAGTTAAACACAATGATACAAAGGATAGAGAGCACCATCTTGAAGGCCTTCTTCTTCATGGGGTGCATCTCATCTTTCCCTGTGCCACGGGACTTCTTCAGGGTCCACAGGATGCATACATTACACACAACCATCCAAGTAAATGTTGCCAGGATCTCACCAGTGAACACCTTCTCAAAGTTGGGGAGGCTACCCACGACCTTGGCTGCTGAGTAGGCAAAGGTGAGGCAGAAAACCAGCACTGAGAGGCTCAACCTGTACTTGATGTGTTTAAGCTGCCCAAACATAATTGGAAAGAGCACAGCCACAAAGCGATCTAGGCAGATACAGGAGAGAAACAACGGGCCGGTGGTGTCTTTCACGCCGTAGGAGAACTTAAGGGAGGACCACACCCCCTTGCTCTGCAAGTGGTAAAAGTTAAGGAAGCTGATGGGGGTCATGGCACTAAAGTAGGCATCCATGAAGGCCAGGCAACCCAAGAATATGTCTGAAGTGGTGGGCTCTTTGCGATTGCGGATGAGGATTGCAATGACAAGTAAGTTGGCAGGGATTCCCACGACTACGTTGATGCACTGCAGGGCCAGGTCAAAGAGAATACCCTCTACCTGATGATCGCAACCTTCAAACACACTGAAGGGTTTTACTGTGGCATTGATGTCAGCAGTGCTATTGAGAGGGAGTTCAGTCGGCAGAGAGGTTGAGTTGAGTGGTGAAGATAAGTTTCTCTCCATGATTCTGCAAAAACCAGGGCTCTGATGGGAGAAGAATAAAAATAGTGGTGATCATAGTTTAACATATTTACCATCTTCTAGACAGCACTCACTCACTCACTCAGCCACAATGATACAATTTCCCATTAATGCCAGGTGTTTAACAAGGGGACTTATACTTCATCTTGTTTTCCAACTCAGTACAACTGATACAGCCTGTGTCATGTCAAATGTACTGTTGTTCATTAGAATCCTTCTTTCTAATCTGCAGAGAAGTTTATTATTCTCAGTAGAGTTAAACTAGCCGCAGAGTAAAGCAAGGCAGTTCCTGGAGAGCAAAAACATGTTACAAACACCGTCAGGGCTTCTCCTCAGGCTGTTATTTTGTTATCGTGTCTGTGTGGACCTTCCTCTGGGAACCGTGACTCCCTGTACGCAGGGACATCTAACTCACTTAAGGGACTTATACTAAAAGCACCACCCTTTCACAGCAGAATAAAAGGGCAGCTATTCCCAAATTAAAATGGCAAGGTTCATATTCTGCACGTAGGCAATTGCTTAAGACTATCAGTTAGTAAGGGCAGTGGAAATCTGGTAATTTCCCGGAGCTCTTAAAAGCCCGTTTCTGACATTTAGCTATTCCTAAAGCTAATTTCTGACCAGAAAAGGACGATAACCTGGAGAATAAATGTAATAATGGCTGGACTGATGGAATAATAACGGGAGGCAGACATGAAGCAAACCATTACAGGTGTCCTGGGCCTTGAGCTCGGTGTCTCTGTCTTTGGCCCCTACAGAAGGACCACAAATGGAAGCTTTTTTTTTTTTTTTTGCAGTTTTGTAATACAGGCCCTAAATGTCAGGTTTTGTTCTGGGCTTCGGGACTATTTACAGCAGCTCTGAGTCAGGCTGATTCGCACGACCTCTTTGAAATTGTGAGAGTCTTCACATGCAGTACACCTGAGCTCCCTCCACTGAATGGACTATTGGAGCCAGAGGCTGTGATCGTTCCTTTTACAGCCATCAAGGGGCCTATTCTAGTTTAATGTGGACCTTTTCTGCCCCTTGCTCCCTCAGTGCATGGTGTTACTCACCTCCCTCTGCTGCCGGCTCTACCTCAGGCCACGCACACTCCTGCGGGACTAATCACACTGACGGAGGAGTGAAGCTCTTTGCCAAGATGTTCGTCCCTGGAGATGACAGACCTAATCAATTGTGTTTTTCTTCAGGCATATCTACTGAAAACGAAATAAACAAAACAGAATATTAAACAGTATTTTGGAGCATTTAATTAGGTGCTGAGTACCCCGCAGTATGAATAACTCTTTTACATGTGTTCATTTAAATATTCAAGGCTTATACTCAAGCATGTGTCATTCGAAGTTGGAAACTATTCGTTGCAAATTACCGTTTGTAATGTAAGAACACTGATTAATCATAGTAAAACACATATAACTTGTTGCCTGTTATTAGTAAACACTTAGGGCAAAAAATGTTTGCTTATCTGCTATCTTTTTGCATTTGATATGTTTTAAATCATTCAGCAGTTTGAGTAAGATTATCAATAGTTTGATTAACAATAAGAAAATATTTGCAGCTTGCGTAAAACATTTAAAATGGATAACAATTTTACTTAATTTGCTATTGAATATAATTATTCCATGCACAAAGATCTTTGTTCATCAGTGAGAGACTAAATTGTTTCCAGTTACAGTTGCAAGGGATGTGAGTTGAGGTGGAACCCAGTTAAACTCAATTCATCCACATTGTTTTTATCCATAGTTACTTGCAAAACATTAATCTTAATAAGATAAATGTATTGTATTAATCTCAGTAAGTAATATGAAACTGATGCAATCTTAAATGATCAACTGGAATTCAACAATTAGTCAGTCCCGCCTCTCTTTTAAAGACATGTATTGATTCTTTGATTAGAAACAAACTTTGCAAACCAAAAACCAATTTACAAAATCCATTTGACCTGTGGAGCAGGAAGGGTTAGGGTTACTCACCAGTGTGGAGTATTCTTCTGTGCTGTGTAGAAAGTGTGATGCAGTGTGTGTAAAACCTTCAGTGTGTGTTTCAGGGATTCATTTATACGTTCTCTGAAGTGTCGTGGATTTGACGCTGACCAGGAGGGGAGGATCTATCTCCTGGAGTTTTTGACATCATGAGGGAATAGCGGCTCTTCCAGTCGAAGCCTTTATTAACATGCCTGCGAGTGTTCTCAGCAGTCATGTATTGAAAACAAGGGGCAAGACTGGGGACCTGATTCTGAAGATCTGATATCGTATTGGAGAGATGAAAAGTAACTAAGTACATTTACTCAAGTACTGTAGTCAAGTACAATTTTAAGGTACTTTACTTTGAGTATTTCCATTTTCTGCTATACTTGTACTCCACTACATTTCAGAGGCAAATTATTGTACGTTTTATTGTACGGGAGAGAGAGAGCAGGAGGAAAGAGAACATGCAGCAGCACAATACAGTTCTACACAGAGATGCAAAGCAATAGTTGTGGTTATGGTATTGATGATAACACCAACAGAAATAATACTAAGAGCAATATTATAATAGCAATACTAATAATAAGAACATTTATAAGAACAAATGCATGGACTAGTTTTTCTGCATCTTTTTGAGACAGGATGTGCCTGATTTTTGCAATGTTACGTAAGTGAAAAAAGGCAGTCCTTGAAGTTTGTTTTATGTGGGAGTTAAAGGACATATCCTGATCAAAGATAACTCCAAGATTCCTTATGGTGTCCCTGGAGGCCAGGGCAATAAATAATAAATAATAAATAATAAATAATAAATAATAAATAATAAATAATAAATAATAAATAATAAATAATAAATAATAAATAAATACATAAATACATAAATAAATACATAAATAAATAAATGCATTGTTAAATATTACACCTGTGGCTCCTAACCTTTTTGGGCTCCTTTTGAAATGAATGATTAATTTTAACTGTTCCAAGGCCAAAATAGGGCAAATTAAAATCCAGTATCTCTAATAACTAATAATAGCAAAAATTAATACAAATTGGTTTAGCAGAGTTGTTTTTTCCTCTTTCCTACATTAATCATCTCACAACCTCAAAATTTATTTTCTGACCCACTGGAGGGGGCCGAACTACTGGGCTAAACTACCTAACAATCTAATAATGTCATATATAATAATATACACTGACAGGGGCTGTTTTTCTGCAGAACGTGTACTTTTACTTTTGATACTTTGAGTACATTTTCTTCTTTTTTACTTAAGCAGGATTTTTAATGTAGGACTTTTACTTTCTATATTGTTGTACTGATATTTTTACTTAAGTAAGGGATCTGAGTACTTCTTCTGCCCCTGTTGAACTGTGCCAGAGGTTATAGATATGTTTGCCACTCTCTCATTCCCTTGTCTCAGACTGGGCATGACATGTGGATTCAGGGAGCATCATGGGATCGGTCTGGTGATGCTGTGGATTTCCTGGAGCTATATGTGTCATCCCCACTCAGCCCTTCATCCTTTCCTCCCGTTACTGGAGACGCAGAGCACAGGTGCACAAGAACACAACATAAACAGACTAGGAGCAAATGTCAGTGGTGTCTAAGCTTGTTTTGTTGGTTTTACTGCATTTTTCACCACGATGACGCAAAATAAAAGCATCCTTTCTCTGTCTCACACAAGTGTTTAAAAATCTCACCGCCTGAGTAGAGCTAGAAGACTCCCTCTGAAGTGTTCATCACTTAACAACTGGAGGTGGAAAAAGACACTGTTTATAAGCGTGTAAAGCCTGTGTGTGAGTATGTGTCAGGGTGGATTAGGACTGATTGTTTCACAGGGTGCTTAATTACATTTTAGCCTCTGCTTGGGTGAGTAGAACCCAATGTTCTGTTCCCATGTGAACACAAAGACAAAACCCACATTGATCCAATGTCTTACTGAGGTGTAAATGACCAGATAGAGACAAAGAGAGTGTGAGAGAGAGAGAGAGAGAGAGAGAGAGAGAGAAAGAGAGAGAGAGAGAGAGAGAGGGAGGGAGGCAAAGAACAGGATAGTGTAATTTGGTTGCTTTACCTCTTTTTGGTCTAGGGGGGCAGTAGCGGTCTGCACTTCATACTAGATAATTGACGAGGTCAGCAGGGTTTCACCAAGAGAGCTTAAAGCTTTTGCCGACATGTCATGATATTTACATTACATTAAATTCCCCAGGACAAGTCTGAGCTCTGTCAGGTCTACTTTCAACCATTCAATAAACATTTTGTCTAATTCCTAGAAGAACGGCCAACCAGATGAAACATCTCATTTTGTTTCACGTAGTCTTTTGGATTAAACACATACTTTTATTTCTTAGCAGTGGCAGTTATGGATCCAAAGGTTCATGTCTCTTTGTACCAGCTTCAGTTTTATGTATACTTCTCTTTTCTGTTCTCTTATTTTAGGTTCTGTTCTGTATTTTGCCCATTTCCCTGAGAATTTTCTGATCATTTTTTTCCTACAGTCTCCCTGCATAGTGTATTTGTATCTACCTCTGCCTCTTTCTAATTAAAATAACAACTCAACATAGTCTTCTGGCATTACCAACAGCGTCAGTGTTGCCAGGGCAAGTAGGAACAGACAACAACTCGCAGTTTGAGGTAAAATAATTACATATCCAGTGGAGAATGTGTTTATGAAGAACCAAATAAATAATACAAAACCCATGAAATCTAATCTTGGACAAATCTACTTCAATTTGAAATTTTTAGGATTAAATCAAGAACAATCTATTTATATAAAAAGGCACAGGAACACAGGACATATTCTGGCCTGCTCCAGAGGTTCATATAATTGTAACAGAGTTGAGTCACGTCTTATATAAACAGATTGTAAAATCATTCTGTTAGGAAATCTCTCCCTCTTTCTCTTGTTCCCTGTCTCAAATGTTAGCAAAGGGGCACTGGCAGTATACAGAATGTGGTATCAGGCATTTGCGTATATTTCCCTGCTGGCGGTCAAGATGCCAAAACCAAAATTATATGAGTCGTTATTGACACAGTGCAGAAACCACCCACACTGGATTACCAAATAGTGAAATCTTTAGTCCAAATAAAGAAAAAAAACCATCATGAAATAATAAAATCATCCACTATAGTGCAATTCAAATGTAACAATAATAATTGCAAAATGTGCTTCACAAGCTGCGTTGGTCAATGTTTCAAACCCAGAGATATGCTTCACTGTAATTGTTGTGCATATGACAATAAAGAACCTGAAACTTGAGTCTCATCAGCGTCAAATAACTTCACTTTATCATTCTGCAATACACCACCCACTCCCACACACACTCACACAGGTAAACACACACATGCAAAGGCAAGACAGAGTACAAAGTGTCACAGTGCTTGTTGTACAAACACCTGGCATCAGAGTAAAATTGAAACTGATTTTTAGCCATGCTAGTGGCGAGGCTCTAGGGATGGCAATGTCGGCCTGTCAGTCCACCACTTTGGTCTAACATCTCGACAACTATTGGATGGATTGTCAGGAAATGTGGTTCAGACCAAATGGTTCATGCCCCCCTCAGGATGATCCTTTTACTTTTCATCTAGCGCCATCTTCAGGTCAACATTTTTCTTTTATGACCAAATACCTGCAAAATGACATTCCCATCAGCGTCAGCTGTGTTTTGTGTTTGGTGCTAATAAGCAAATGTTGGCATGCTAACATGCTAAACTAAGATGGTGAACATGGCAAACATTACACCTGCTAAACATTAGCACGTTAGCATTTAGCTCAAAGCACCACAGTACAGCCTCACAGAGCTGCTAGCATGCATGGCTGTACTCTTAGTCTCGTTGGTAAATCAATACCATTACATAAATCGTTGTTTTTATGACCTGCATAACCATGGATTTATTTATTTTTTGGTAGAAATTTGAATGAGAATGAGATTGCTGTTGTACAGTATGTGGCTCATCCATAGAGATAAAATCTGTTGTCCAGTGTTTATTGAAATCTTAAGTCGGCAAGTGAAAAGGAATCTAAAGACAGAATAACAGAAAAGTGGAAGATAAATTATCTCATGTGGTCAGACATACACGAAACAATATTACACAACTCCATGTTTTTTAGCCCATTTTTTCTGTCCTTCTCTCTGTAATGGTTGTGAGAGATGAAATTGGCTGTAACAGAAACCTACGTGCGTCATGGCAGTCAGGAGAAAGAGAGCTGGAATTAGAAACAGGACCGAAACCTTTCTGTAAAAGCACACACCCTGGAGAAACTGTCATCAATCAAAAAACCTGCTGTCTCAGACGCATGAAAGTAGAGAACCAAAGACAGCAGGAACCGGCAGAGACAGAGAGAGAGAGAAAAAAGAAACCGACAGGAGGAAGGACAAAGGCTCTTTTTTAATAATATATGTTAACATACAGCAATTGATCACTGGGCAGCTATTAGTTTTTAGTTTTAGTTTATGTTTTGTTCATAATATTTAATGAAACAGCACGATAGTCAAAGCTGCAGGAAAATGCCATTATCATATCTACAACAGATTGTCTCCATATCACTGCAGCAGTTTCATTTCTATACTGATATGAATGTCAGTATTAACTGCATCTGCTGTGCTCCGGAGGATGAATAGACATTTTGTGTGGGGTGAGCAGCCACTGAGCCGGCTCCTTTTAATGGGATTTTGACGTACAGAGGAACTAAGTGAATGGCCTGTAGCCAAAATGGGAACGGGCATCCCACCAGCTTTCCACCCATTATTACAATTATGCCACTTTAAATATGCAGTAATCACCATAATTATGCCCCCTTAGTCTTGGGGCGGCTAACCAACAAACAAACAACCCAGAGTTTCATTTAGCAATCACCTCTTAATGGAATTAATTATGGAATCAAACAACAGGATATGATTAAGCATGTTTCAGGTTTTAAAACGCATGAAGAGCTACAAGACAGGATAAGCTTCTAAATTTGACTCAGTGTGTCATAAAACAAGATTATTTTATTTTGTCCCTCTGGAAATTTGTCTTGGACATAAAGGCTGCCACATAAAAATACATACAATTATAGTGCAGTAACAGACACAGGTGCATTCAAATACATGCAGCACAGCCCCTCATTTCACACCCTCCTTATGTCCTGAGTTTAGGAGACTCACTGATAGAGGGATGAAAGAGTTTTTATAACTATTCAGGTAAAAACAAAACAGGTGTTTTGCGATTATTAAAACTTAACCCAGTTACCTTCATGTCACAAGCACAGTTTTGTTTAAAAAAAGCACCATTTCAAGATTGGAAAAGGCACTTGAGAAAGACAGACCTATTTCAAAATGATTTACAGCTTTGTGCTGCCGGTAGCACTCAGCCGCTTTGAAGAAGACCACAACAATGTTTACCATGAAAATAAAATTGCTATTGGAGAGCAGAATTGTTTATATATATATATATATATATATATATATATATAGTTGTGTGTGTGTATATTGTAGCTTCTTTGTCAGCATTAACTTTTCTTTTTTGAAGGACAGTTTTAATCAGTCCAATGTAATTAATTGCCAATATCCTAAATTTCAATTTGTTTTATCTGCGCTTTCCACTTTTCACACATACTTACGTTCTCAGTAATCCCATTTACACAGGGCCTGTTAAATTAAGCAGTGGCTCGGTTAAGCTAAGCTGCGTTTGGGTTAGTGATGAATTTAAGGTCAAGTGCCACTTAGAACAGCAGAGTAGATGTTCATGATTTGAGTTATGGAGTAATTGTAAATGTTGTTTTGCTGTTTTTAAACTGTTGGATGATGTGTTTTGGTTAAATTAAACACAACATCATGCTGACAAAGAATTTTCATTGCTAAATGAGCATTTGATTGTTTTCATTTTGCCGTGAAGACAAGAAATGGTTTTATTGTTTAAGCAGCACAACATGGTAGGAGTGATTACCTTTCATAAATACAAATGTGCTTGTCCACCTGAGACTCTAATTAATCTGTACAATTATAGAGCCATTTCTTCAGATAGGCAGAATTTAATTGAGTCAATAATGTTGCTGACATGAAATATGTTCTGCCATTTATGAATGCTGCTTGTCTAAGTTCAACCAGTCCAACTCTCTATCACTCTTTGTTGAAGTTACTCCAATACACTGGCATTGTAGAGTAACAAGATGAACCCAAATCAACTCTTGATGCGTGTTTAAGGTATTTTAGAACAGCGTTCAGCTGGAGCTGAAACACTTATGAATAAATTAGTAGTAGTAGTAGTAGTAATAAGAAAAAATAGGGTTATTGTTTATTTTAAAATGTCATGTATGGTTCAATAACTATATTCTTTAATCTATAAATTATTTGTTTTAGTTTCCATCAACCCACTGCAACAGATAGTGGAAGCCAACAAAGCAGAAACCTCACATACATAATACAAACCAGTCATGAATACAGCAGTATGAGACACACATCTAACAGGGTTTGGAACATATTAAAGGACTAAGTGCATTTTTAAACTGTATGTGGTTGTTAATGTTTCATATTTCCAGAAGTACATAATGTTTTGCTAAATAATTTGTTAGCATAGATACTTGCTTTGTAGCTTGCAATAGACTGTGAGACATATTGGGAAGACTGAATAATTTAATCATGGGAGCTCTATGAACACCAAACTAAATACTTCCTGTAATGATTTTTAAATAAGTGTTATTTCTTTATAATAGTTAAACACCTCCAAGGCTCCACATGTCACTCCACAGAAATATAAACAAACTTTTGAATTATGTACTGCATTTAAAAAAATTGTTTTTGCCAAATCCTGCCAAAAAGAGCTTTTTGGATTTATCTGAGAAGGAAATTCCTGCTGGGCTGCTCTTTTGTCTGTGTTTGCATTATTTACTGGAGACTAATCAACCACTTAACCACAAGTCTTTGAGGAGAGATTTGACTTTGGTTTGGATTCTCTATTACATCGCCTCAGCATTTTGGAGGGATTCACAGAAATCTGTAATGTGAACCCTGCTGGATGTCAGAGAGAGTTGGCATGGCTTTAAGTTTACAACACGAAGGAGGGACAAGGGGGAGAAAAAAAGTTTGTCTTTACTGGTTAGTCGTTGTGTGAATAGGGAGATAACGGCATCCGTCAAATGGCTATTTTTATACTCAGGGACATGGTCCAACTCTGTGACATGAGCTGCTGGGCTCTATTGTACCTCCGTAGACCACAGGAATAAACACCTGTCGCTGTTCTCAGAATAATTATACACACTGTTTGAGCTGCCCTGTCAGTGAGTACAGAGCTCTCCATCCAGAGTAAAAACAATATTTCTTTTTAGCATCCATGGATAGGTAAGTATAGGTTATTCCCAGAAAGATGCTCTGCAGTGCAGTGAGTCCTTAAAATGGAAACTGGTATGGTAACATTGACTTTATTTTTAACTAATGTAGATAGAGTTAGAGAGACTGTAAAGGCCCTGAAAACATATTTTCTCATTCAGCTTCTTACTACGAGCGATGTGATAATACGTCAACCCAACATTTTCTGGCAAAGTTAGAACTGTTTTTGTTTATTCTACGTGATAGATTTCAGTTTTTGTCTCTTCTTTGGTAACTGGTTTGAAGTGGGCGGAGCTCAGCTGGAAAAAGCGTCTCCACTTCCTCCCATTGTAAAAAATAAAGACAAAATACCCCGGATACGGGAGCTGCCATCTTGTGCTGGTGACGTCATTTGGAGCCAGAGTCTGTGCAGTAGTGATCTGCAGTGGAGCCGCGGTATCGAGTTCCCGCCTATACAGCCGCCTGAGCCAATCACAAGCACACTCACATTTGTCAGTCATGACGTGACACCCCGTTTTTATAGCATCAAATAACTAATTAAAAATCAAACTTATCAGAAAAACGAACAAATACACATACACACATACACACATTAGCGTGATAAGAACTACCAAAAATGACATAAACCGTCTTTGGGAAAAATGTATTGTGTGCTTTAACTTTTCAGTTTGGCCCAAGCCCCCAGGAAGAGCACAAGGCTTTGAAGCCAATTTGACATAGTGGCCAAACCGTGTAATTACAACTTCCAGGTCCAAGAGACTTTTTCCCATAGACTTACATTGTGAAAGAGATGTCTGTAAATCAGCGATTCATTTTTTGAGATACAACTAGCCAGTATGAACGCTTAAATAGCCCTTATTTAAATCATTATGTCCTAAAAGTTGTAAAATGCATAAATAGCCGAATCCAGAATTATCGAGTCACTGCCATTCATGTGATTGAGCCTGAGCTGGAGCGGTTGGGAGGCGGGGCTAAAGGAAGCGCTAGTGCGCTTGCTCCGAGACCCATGAGTCCTAGCGGTTTGGGGGCGGGGTTAAAGGAAAAGCTAGTGCGCTTGCTCTATGGGCCAAGAATGCAGAAGCTATGTGGAAGATCCGGGTAATTTTATACCCGGGAAGTCCAACTTTTTTGGTTTCATGCGCCACTGAGCAGCTTTCATAGGAATGAACGGGGCCCCGCCTCCGACGCTGTATCCAGTTCTCTATATACATCCATGGTTTGGCCCATGTCCCATCCATTAACACGGAGGAGGCGGGGCTTATGATCTATACTGCAGCCAGCCACCAGAGGGCGATCAAGATGTTTTGGCTTCACTTTTGGGGAGCTGTCACGTCGTCCATCTTTATATACAGTCTATGGTCCCAACAGACACCATTGCACATTGCAAAACAGTCGACGCATGACAACAATGCTACCAAGACCTTGTTGTTGGAAAAAAACTGTTTTTGTTGTTGGTGTTTTAATTATAGAATTAAAAGCTCCTCTCCTCGGGTTAGGGTTAGGGAGTTATGAAACAATTTAAAACCCTGTAAGATAAACTGAATAATGCATCACTGTCAAGCTCAAAAGGATGTTTTTTAGTTCCTGAAAAATTTAGATTTTAGAGATAGAAACTTTGACAAAGCAGTAGTGATACAATACTTTATTTTAACCCCCACTATGCAGCATTTATAAGCAGTATATAAACATTTCATGAATCGCTGACACACTATAATATAGCTGTAAGAAGATTTATGGTCTTTTCAAGTGTTTATTCATGTCGTTGTCAACAACTTTAACTATATCACAACTGTAATTATATGAAACATGTCTTCATAGGAGATGTTATAATTGTTGAAAAGACTGCACGTTAATAAACACTTAAAATGTTCTCATATCTGCTTACAACTACATTGTAATGTGTTGTAAAAGAAAGTATTATATGTTAATGTACTGCTTATAAATAATAAATAAGAGGGGACTTAAAGTAAAGTGTTACTGATATAACAGTATATATGCATAATTACATGATGGGTAAATGCAAATCTGAAAGATACTATCAAATAATAATGACACATTGAAGCCTCTCTATCATTTATATAAGCTCCTCCGGGTGCCGTGAACCAAGCCTGCATTCACTTAACCCCCTGTGGAAAGAAAGGTGATGTCTGATAAGAGGTGCTGCCCACTCCGGCCTCTGTAGCGGCCTCCCCGGGGGAGTATCATTCTCTGGTCAGCTGGCTGTCAGAGGTAGCAGGGTGAGAACAGAGCTGATTTTTAGCATGACTGTACATCTATCAGCTCCTCGCTGAACACCCTGCCATTACTGCTGATGGAAATTTGGCTGAAGAACACTGACATAAGCACACGTAAAGGCTTGAGTGGAAACATGCACAGATTGGCTGTTCGTATGTTGCCTCGAGTTGCCTGGCTTGGGAATGCGTGTATCTTGTTCCATTACGTGTCGCTCCGCCACTCACGTCACTTACCTCATGCCATTACAGTAGCTCAAGTACTTCCACTATACACTCATTTTCTTTTCAAAGTCAAACTGGTCAGAGTTAATTAATTTGGTTTGAAGCTTATTTTCTCTCATATAACTGCTGAATCAGTGAGACTGTTAAAAAGCGAAAGAGGTACATTTATCATAAACAAGCCGAAAGTCAGAACTTGAACCGTAAGTGTTGAAAAATGATGGACCTGAACTGAATGTTTATTGGATTGGAAGCAAAGACACAGTATACTGAATTCTGCAAAGCGACTGTCTTATTCCCAATATTGTTTTAAATGCTGTGAGTTCATATGCAATATTTTGTGAAGATTTTCAAGGGGGAAAAATGAAATCATTTAAGACGTCCAGGCCACATTAACTTAAAACAATTATGAGGTCTATCTAATAAAACAATAACAAAGTGTTGATTGAAAGTGTGAAATTTTATTATAAATACTCTTTTATTTGCTCTGGGTAAAGTACCTACCACGTTGACCCTTAGGTCATCTGTAGCCTTTGTGGTGAAACTTGGACGAAGCCGTAATTGATGCTCCCTCTATGAAAACCTTTAATTTCTTGAATGGAAGATAATGTGGAGGATAATGAGGAAGTGAAGTGTGAAACTTTCTATGGGATGGTATTTGTTGTTGTTTCAAGTAACCCACATGTACTGCATGTACAGTAATTGCCTTGAAATGAACTGGAACATAAACTCAGAGGTTTCTGGCCAATTGCTGTATATTATGAAGAAAAACAAGCCATTATATCAAAAGCCTCCAATCAGGTTCAAAACTATGAAAGATTTTTTTTTTTATGCTGGAGTGCACTGATCTCACTGTCTGGCATGGAAAATACAATCCTGTCAAATACCAGTTGAATAGCCAGACTCAAAGAGCATGACCAGACTCTGAAAACAAACTGGTCTCCGAGGGCCCAGAGGGACCAGAGGGACCAGACACCAGGCCACAGCTGACCCAAACACACATCAAACATCTAGTACTGCACCCCCACCTGTCTATTCTCACTGCCAGCTTGCTTTTTTAGACCTTTTTCACCTCGGTGCCGACTGCTCTTAACACTGTTCTGGATATGTTTTCATGGTAGTAAACAGTGCGCAGCAGAGATTTTCTGCCTTGTCTGAACACACTGGTGTATGTCCCACTGGTGACATTTGCATAAGCTATTTATTCTGTATTCTACTATACATCCAGTGTGTACATTACCTTTTACAGTAGGACTAATCTCTCTTCAAATATTAACCTTGCATTCAGTTGCGGACAGGTGTGTGCTGTAATGTAATTGGATCATGGACAGAAAATGTGGAGAACCTGCAGAGACTGCAGAGAAAGAGATAGGGAGCGAGTTTAGTGGAAAATCAGAATAATATCTTTGTGTATGTGCGTCTTTTTATGCATCAGAAGCCATATTTAATATTTCCTAATGGTATGTGTCTCATTATTAATACTAGTTCAGCTGTGTGTCCCACTGTGTTATTCCACTGGCTCCCTCTGTTGGAAGGTCTGGTCACTGCTCCCCTTACTCATTTGGTTAATACTATATGATTTCTGCTATTTTCAGCCAGAGCACTATTGCATATGCGAATAGACTTAATTTGTTTTCCATTTTGTGCCCTGAGGGTCTGGAATTAAGGAAGGAATATGTCTTAGCTGTTGGTATTATATTATCAGACATTTCTCTTTTTATAGCTTATGGAGTGCCTCAAGAAAAAAAAGATAGAGATGTGTCATGATCAAATAGCTGTTAAACAAGACGTCAATGTTATTTTGAGTCAAATAGAGACAATAAATGTGCCAGTAGGCTAATTCAGAGGCTGTTATTTATAATGTCTCAGGGGACGGGGCGGAAGCTGTACATCTGGCTCTTGACTGAACGTTTCATTACTTTCACCTGATCTAAAAGCATTAGAGGCAGTGATGCCTGCCTGGTGGACGCTATCGTAGCAACAAGAGAGCTTGAGGTTGTTTTAACGTAACGCTCAGTCAAGTCGTATTCTTGCATATCTCATGTTTCACATCAAGAGGACAAAAGTCACAGAAGCTGCTCGCCATCTCTTGTCCCTTTCAAAGCTGAAAGGTATCTTCAACAACAGCTGTTATAGCACGCAGCTGATAAAAAAAATGTATAGGTGGAGAAATCAGATCTGCTGACACTGTCCATTGCTACTGGGAATTTATGGCTTTTCTTATCAGTGCAGTAAATAAAGAAAAAAGATTATTTAACAAACTAAAGAAAAGGTGAAATGCTTTATAGGTCAAAAGCAACACTTTAGATGCAATAAGCATAATAAATAATAAAGTAGGACATGATGTGTAAATGCACCAAGGTTCTCCTGTGCAATAAGCATTAAATCATAGGACGTAAATTATGGCATAAAACTTTTTAATTATATTTGAGGGAGAATTTTGTGCAGCAGATCATTGCTTCAGCTCTTCAGAGCTTATTGACACATTCAGAAGGTCATTGAACCCTGTTTATGGGCAAAGTTCATGTTAAAAATGGTGTGTGTGTGTGTGTTTTGCAAGAAGAAGCACAGTGTTTTTTTCAGGGACTGACTGCAACAGTATACAGCCGTCTACACCTCCTTTTCGTTTAAGTGTCATTATGGGAGGGATTTTTTTTCACATTGCAGTATGCACTCAAATTCACTACACGGCCAGGTGATTGATTAGTTGGTTAAGGGTCCAAGGAATTCCCCAGACTGTGAGTGTTTAATACTATAAGGCTCTATAGTGGTAAAACATAGATTTCCCCATTAATCCTGGAAACGCTGACAGTTTTTGATGCATTTTCAGTAGCTCGCTCAGTCTAATCCTTTGTGAACACATCCATCTGACCTTACTCTGCAACGCAGTCCACATTTCTTAGGTGATGGATTCTCTGCTTAAAACATAAATTCAGATTCAGTCAGGGATGAATATCACTAAGGAAGGCATTGATTATTTCAACTTGGCATTTCAGTGGTGATTGCACCAAATTCAGCCCTCATTTGCAGTAAAGAACTATTCCTGCCCAAACTCCCCTTAATAAAAGCATTAGTTCTGCTCAGTATAGGAAATTAAATGGCCTTGCCAAGGGTAAAAAAACACACAACAGTTTTGTGAAATGACAACTGAGAGCATATCAGAGACATGAGGTGTCCGGACGGAGCAGGGTAAAGTTCACTCAGCCAATAAACTATTTATGAAATTGGAGTGAAGTTTGGAGACCTCAGTGTCTCAGGATCACACACACAAACAGGTCAAAAATATTGTATTAATAGAAAAATTTAATTAAATAGTATGGTTTGATGAAGTCACTAGATACAAACATTGACAGTCCCTATAGGAATATTATACAAATATTGCAGTTAGAGGATGTCTCACATACTAACATGCACAAACACAAACCCCCACTCTGCTCAGTCCATAAATCATTCATTATTAAAGAAGTAAGTAATAGATATTTTGGGATATACACTTACTCACCATCTTGCAAAGAATTAGATGAGAAGATCAATAACTACAGCTCTCATGTCTGGCTAACAGCTGGCTAACTTAGCTTAGCACGACTGGAAAGAGGGGGAAACAGCTAGCCTGGCTCTGTCCAAAGGTAACAAAATCCACCTGTCAGCACCTCTAAAGCTCACTAATTAACATGCATCTCGTTTTTTTAATCCATGCAAAAACAGAAGTGTAAAAACTGATTTTGCCATTTTACGGGGGTTATGTACCAGGCTATTTCTTGGCTGGGACCAGTAACTTCCTGGAGTCTCTCCTGGTTGCCAGGCAACTGTTCTGGCCAAGAAATAGTTCAGCACATATGGTGCCTTCAAATGGGGTCGTGTTTACCATGTCTACAAGAAGAGTCCATATGAATGCCCCCCTCTTGTGGTATTCACGACCTCGGAAGTGGACATTTTCTGAAAGCTCAGAGTTCACGAGTTGTGACTTGTTTCACTGACATTTTCAGAAATGGTGGAGGCCATGGAAGTTCATTTTTCTGTGACTATTAAGTTAATATATTGTCATATATAGTCGTATAGAGTTTTTCTTTGTAATTTTATAATGGAAAATGTTGATATAAATAGAAAGCAAGTCAACATTTCTTGGAAAGAAGCGAAGAATGTCAAGAGAACAATGAGGAGTCTTTTGGCGTCCATGTTGCCGTTGCTTAGCAGCAGTGTTCTCACGAATTAGCGCTTGAATGCCAAGGCAGCAATAACCAACTGCAAAACTGCAAATTATTGTTTTTACACTTCTGTTCCTGTGCAGTTTAACAAACAAGATACAAGAAGAGTCCATATGAATGCCCCCCTCTTTAGAGGTGGTGGTTGGCAGATTTTGTTACCTTTACGCAGGCTAGCTGTTTCCCCATGTTTCCAGTCTTTATGCTAAGCTAAGTTAGCTGGCTCCTGGTGGTAGCTTATTTACCGTACAAACATAAGTATGCTACCGGTCTTATCTAACTCTCGACAAGAAAGAGAATTTAAGCGTATTTCCTAGAAACGTCGAACTTTTCCTTTAATGAGTGTTGTGCATCACATTTATTTTAGAGTTCCCTCCATGCACATATAATAGAGTGACAACAAAAAACAAAAACAAACACAAAAACAAAAATACATACAACAATATTAAAACCAGAAGTCCAGTCAGCGAAATGATGTTTCCTTTTTCAACAAACCATGATGGTGGGAAGCACACACACACACACACACACACACACACATACACACACACACACACACACACTCTTCGGTCCTGGCTTTATATACCCCCCCCTCCCTGTTACGTCATACGAGTACAAGGAGCGCACGTTAGCAGCGGTGGGGCTCGCGGTCGCTCAGCCACCGGTGCCACAACCACAGAGCTGAACCGTCCACTTTACTTTTTAAAAAATTTAATTTCCGTTTGAAACCTTTTATTTAAAAGCAGAAAACGTTAACTTATTTGCAGTCGCTGACAGGACAGAGGACTTCTTTCCGAAGCTGAACGAGGCAGGCGGTAGGACTAATTTATTTTGAAAGTTGGATTACAGCGGAGCCACTTGAACTGAGAGGAAATATTGTCTGCCAGATGCTGCTCAGAAGATGAGCAGCAGTGAAGTACAGATTGGGGAAATAAGAGGAATCCCGTGCTGTCAACGGTAATTTGTTTTGTATTTATTTAATATAGCCTAGTTTGATGATATTTCCACATGTGCTGCAAGTGAACTGAAATGTCATCACTTACATGGAGACTGGAGTCAATTTTAAAAGATCACAGCACAAATATCTATAAAATTGCGACTTGACGGGGATTATTAATATGTTTTAGTTCGAAATGCGGTTTATAAGACTTGGGTACAAACTTATTATTGAGAGCCGCAGAGACATTGTTGGTCTTGTGATTTCTCGTGAGGTATAGGCTACATGTTGGGACACAGTTTAATTTCTGGAATCGTTTTCAGATTTCCAGCAACTGCAGTTAGTGTCACTTATCACTGCTGTTCAAATTCCGTGTTTTCTAAACCATCCACTATCTGGAATCTGCACTTGGTCTGCTGCCAGAGTCTGTCAAACCCACAAGAGTGTGTTTTAGTTAAGTGGGTGTCAAGGTAAATGTGACCCGCGCTGTTCTCGGACACACTAGTGTTTCCTAAATAATGTCTTTTATATCAAAAAACATATATCTGTTCATCACGCCAGAGTTTTGACTGTTTCTCTGGCTCTTAATGGGCTTCAAGTACTGGTGAAACACAACACAATTTCTTAAAATCTTTAAAATACAAGATCAGTTAGTGCTGCATAAACGAAATATATTCTTATTAAGCAAAAGTCCAGGCACACATCTACCTGTGTGCAACCTACTTTACTGCATAGTTATGTAGTTGCTTAATTAGGAGCAAAAATGCCTCAGGCTGCATAGGGATGAACACTTGCTATATGATAATACAGCAAATACTACATATATACTGCACTTCTTTGATGAGATGGTGAGATTTAACTTTAAAGTAATTTTGATGTTGTAACTTGTGCTGTTGTTGCATTTGCATTTTGTGGTAGTGTGTTTCTATTATTGCGTCCACCACATGTGTACTGCATAATGAGGGCTGTAGTGGACTCTTCAGACCCACTCCAGCTCAGTCAAACCGAACCAAGACCGAGACCAGAATGACTTGGCACTTCAGTCAGACCAAAAATAATGCACATCCTAAACGTAGCTCAGAGTTGTGGAACAAAAACAAGCAAACAAACAAACACTGTTTTGAATAACTAGTATAACTGAGTTATTTTGCCCTGCATTTCTTTCACAGAATTATAAAACATATTCAAGCCTTAAACAACCGAGGCCAGGATGTGTGCAAGCTCAAGACCTTAAACAAATATTTAACATGACAGTGTTAAATTTTGTATGTATTCATTTATTATTTCATTTTACAATGGACTTTTTAAGGCTATTTTAAGGCAGAATTCTCTGCTGTATATTAGAAAAATGTGTCTAATCATGTACCAGGCAGAATGAACACATTAGTGCTTCTCTGTGTACACTTTAACACGCAATACACACAAATTTAATTGTTAGGGGAGTTCACTGTCTGGGTGTGATTTTGATCCTAATTAGACTCACTTGGGCAGCACCACGCAAGCGAGAGAACAAACCCTCAGTCCCTGGTGCATCTTCCACTGCACAGAGTGTGGCTAATAAATGTGCCTATTGTAGGTAAACACCTCTCACATAACTAAACAAATGCATTACTACCACAACACATCTGTTGCAGTGTTATAAGAGATGCATGCTTCATGCTGAAGCAGTGGCATCAGCCCTGTGCATACAGGTGCACTCCTTCATGAATGAGTGATGCCTTGCTGTATGTTGTCTTTAGTGGTAATTTGCAAACATTAGTGGGTAGTACAGATGCTTCAATGCATACAGAATACACATTAGTGCAGTTTTGTGACGCATAAAGTAATCTTCTGCTTTCTAAGTGCTACTACAATCAGCAGGTTGGACTTTTCTCGGTGCCGAGTTCCATTATGTATGTTGGTAAAAATGCTGAATGATAATTTGGGGGTTAGGGGTTGCATTTGTAAACAGGTTACATATTTTACCCTCACATGCATGCAGCCCATTGTGCATTCGATAAGCTCGCCAGCTAAATGACTCAGACTGTAATCCGGCCTCAAGGGGTTAAAACTGAAAGAAGTGATTGCTTTCGGATCTTTTCACCCTCCAGTACTGTAAGACAGTACTGTACGCCACATGAGACAGTTCAGCTCCAGCTTCCCGAGGTCTGTCAACTGTTTCATGGCTTTATCTGCTTTGGATTTTTTTGTCAAAGTTCATGTAAGAAAAGATGCATTTACATTCAAATGACTCCAGTCTCCTTCCTCTTTCTGTCTTGCTTTGTAATCTTGTACCTTGAGAAAAACAGCATTGGTATCATATAGTGTGATCTCAGCTGCAATTTGTTATGAATTTGTGAGTGTGTGTATGTGGTAGGAAACCAGGGGCTTAGCTATTCTTATAACTTAGCTTTTTTTTAAATAGGTCACCTTGGATGTTATATCACATTGTAAACCACTGCTGAGAATTAATGCTGTGTTGTGGATATGTGCTTTGTCAGGGTGAGGCTTTGTGGTCCCAAAGCAAGATATTGTATATGTACATATAATTATCTCAGCAGTAAATCTCGGAGATCAGTAATGACAGGTGATTACAGCTGACTTACATATGTCGTAGATGATGACAGGGCAAGGAACAGTCTGTTCATCAAGTTTAACCATCTTAATAAATGGATAATTCATTGTCCTCCATTAGAGGAAATTTGTTTCCACAGCCTGTGCACACATAAGAACAATTAAGGAACATCAATCAATCAAACTAACACAACAACACAGCCACAGGGATCACAGTACAATAATAAGTAACTTAGTCTTACAAGACAGATTTTTCAGGACTTTGTCTAGAAATGATTGTTAAAAGCTGAAAGAACAGCACATCACTGTAAAAGAATCAAGAAAATGGCACTTAAACATCTTGAAATATTGTGATTTGTATTGAAGTCAAGTGAAACCCAGCAGGTAGATATTTACCTGTTTTGGAAAAATAAACTTTTACAACTTAGTAAGGGACTGTATGAAAATGATTGCGGTGGTGTGGTGCTCTTCTACAAAGTGAAACATAGGGTTCAGGCCCTCCCCAGGTTTATTTATGCTGTCTTTGACCTTTCACTTGACTTAGAGGAAAACTGCAACACCCAACACGCAACATACCAAAATAATACAACATATAATATAACCCCAATTTTAACCAAAGTGCACCTTTATTAACCAAGTGAACATTGTCTTTTTGATTATGATTGATAGACTATTTATGTATTTAATTGCAAAAGAAATATTAATTTAGCATGAGACAAAAATAAATGACCCTCCCCTACTCTCACCCCCCTGATAATTTTCATACAGTCCCTAATAGAGTAAAAATAAGAAGATGGCTACACGTAGCCACGCATCCAGGAAACAGACATTTATCACAGCGCTGTCTGCAAAGCACTTTAGGGCTTTCCTTCACAAACATTTGCTTGTCCTGTACGTCTTTGATCTGTAACTTGCTGAGTCGAGTGCTGGATACTCAGGCTGCCAAGACAAGAGTTATCCTGTGTGTAAACATTCAGCTTTCTGTCTGTGGTAAGTGGTAACTGGCTGCTGGAGAAACATGGTGAATCCATTCAGTGAGGGATAAATCAAAGATGGGGAGGACACATGACAGGGATCAATTGATTCTCTGGACTCAAGTGTACAGTTCATCCTCATAGTTGATGGCCACTGTTAGACGCAGTGTATTGCATTTGACACCAATTACTTTGACGTTTGTGATTTATGTTTTCGGGACTGTCAAGTATTTAACATTGAAAAAAGGGAAGAAACATTTTTATCTAACACTTGAAAATGCATTTGGATCGGTCCATGAAGGTGTAGTGTAGCACATAATTGATGCGCTGCAGGATTGAGGTTAAAGAGATGTGAACAAAAGAAAGACTTGAAGCCTGAGAAAGGAAGAGAGAGGACAGCTTTAAACATGCCTCTTGAGGTTTCCTGAGTGTGAGCCATTTAACAAGATGAGAGAGATAGATGGGTAGATGAGAAGAGAGAAACACAATGGCTTTGCTTATTTCTTGCTGCGCTCCCTTCTACTTTTTCTTTGTGAGTGAATAGAGTGAAAGAGATAAAGGCAGAAACAAGAGACATAGAGGTAGAAACAGTCTAAATCACAGAGAGACAAACAGACAGACTGAGCGAGCAAACAAAAGAGGCAGAACTAAAGTGAGAGATAATCGGGAGATCCTCTGCTGGATGACGGCCTGTGGTGGTGCAGAGGACAGGTGTGAGGAGGAGTGTAGGTGTCAGCACCCATCAAGTGATCACGGACGTCCTGCAACGCTCTACAGGCTCACATTCAAACGGACCTCCACAATGGACCCAGGAGGGCTAAAAATAGCTTCCACTACAAAGAGCTGTCACTCTGGATTGCAAGGGTCCGTCTGGAAACCGCCGCTGGGCTCCACTTAGCCCTGTGTGCCATCCAGCTCATAAAAGCTTGTCTGTACACACACACACACACACACACACACACACACACGTGTGTACACACTCATAGGTACATGAGCAAGACACGTAAAAAAACAAAAACATCTCCTCAGAAATGATGCAAACAATTGTCTAGGCCAACTTTCTAAAAAAAGAAAAATGCAATAAGGAGCAGTGAGAGGCATCGCTCCCTTAAGAGAATCAGATCGGCAGCAGCCAAGGGTCTGTGCGTGTCAAAGAGGCAATTAAGCAAATCTAGTGTTCCTCAGAGCAATGACACACATGATTCCCATTTGTTTTGTGAAAAACCATGCGGTAGTGTCAAAGATATTACGCTTCAAATATAAACTGGGGCCAATTTTTCTCTCTGTCATACACACACACATATACTGTATATACACAGTGTTTATATACACAATTGAATAGGAAGGATCAGAACCAATCCCTTCCTGTTAACAACAGGAAACATCTACTGCTTATTGAATAGACATCGACTCCCATGTTGCTTCGAGCCACAATTCGATAGGTGATTTTGCCGTCCAACTTTCAGGCATGTCCTGGGTTAAACGGATAAGTTGAGAGTTTATTAAATCTTCCCAAGTACACCTAACAGTGTGCCAGTAGCAGAGCAACTGTCACTTCTTTACCTGTGGAGGAAAATCAAATTACTTATTTGTTTTTTATAGAGCAATAAACAGACTTGCTATAGCAACAGAAAACCGCTGGTGAAAGTGGAGGTTAGCTTACACTAGCTTACACTTTCCCAGTGTTGGGGATTTTGAGGGATGTTTTGATTGAGACACATCCCAAATATGGCCAAACATGTTAGTGTTTTGTCATTTTGCTTGTTGTTTCATTCATGGCTGCCCGTCGTTACGTCTTCAGTTAAAGGCCACAGCGCAGAGCAGATTGTGTTCTGAGCGGCGCCCTCACTCTGGTCTCTGGGTAGAGTCTGTTGCCTTTCCTCCATGTTCTCCGCTCAGTACCAGGACCAGAGTCAGATATGAAGTGCAGCACATTCCACCACTTACTGTGGTCTGGGTGGCTGCCAGCAGCTTACCTTCCTGCCCCTGTGAACAAATCCAGACAATGTTTTGATGTTGCCTGCTCTGTAGTGGGAAAACGACAGGATTAATCAATCTGACATGCCAAAAGAGTCGTACGTGGTCTTCACGTTGGACAGGCTTGATTGTTTCTGCAGCAGTGGTCAAGAAGAATCAACACTTGAGCTTCAGCTGCTGTCAACAAAAAGGAGCTAAAAATATTTGCATTTTAGTAAGTGTGTGTCTTGCCACAGTCAGAAAACATTGCATCATTCCCTTTTTCCACTTTCACACACACTGAACATAAGAAACCTATTTTAATATAGAAAATAAAGCAAAACCAGAGATGCAGTGCTCTGGAGAAACCCAATGCATCATTTCATTCTTGGTTGTGTAAGAGCTTTGCTATTTGAGCCTCACAGCACGAAGATTCACCACATTCACTTTGGCTATCAGCCAGACACCCAAACACTTAAATCATATCCCTCCTGTCTTCACTCAATCAGTTCAAGAAAGTCCCACAAGGAATAGTTTGAGGATTACAGCGTCCCCGTGTGTATGAGGTTCAACTTGAACTGCTGTGATTTTATGAACTAATTTTAGTGCCCGCCTACACAGACCTTAGACCTATCAAATTACAGTACTGATATTGTCAGTCAGAATTAAAAAATCATGTCCTCAGACTAATTTATTAGAAAATTTCAGTTTGACTTTAAAACGTAATGCACAGCTCCATTTTGAGGATTGCAGAACACACAGAGAGATGATAAGTGAAACTTTAATGCAGGCATTAGGATGTCATGCTCTAAAGTCTGCTTAATTTGGCATTAAAAATGTTAGTTAGGATGAAATAAGACGTTGGCTTTCTTATGGGTGATCTCAAACTAGCCAGCTAGGATTGCATAATAAAAACAGCAACTTTTGTGCTTATTTTTTTCTTTGCAGAAGTGATAGATTTTGTCTTCATGAAAATCCAAACTGTATTTTGAAGCCCCATACATTAAACTGTCAACACCCTTGATTATATAAAATGAACAAGCAATGGGAGTGAGAGTGGAGGGCCAACATCTTTGATATTTGAGCTCAACATATGTGGACCAATAATAATTTAGTGCTCCCTCCCATATGTTAATGCTTAACCTAACTTCTCAGGGTCTCTGGTAAATAGCAACCTACCCATGACATTCAATCAGAGCTTATGTTTTGTAGATGGACTGAGATATGTAGCCTCATACTCAGGAGGTCATGACTGGAATTATTTCTGAGGACTCTGATAAGTCATGCTGGCCTGAGAGAAGTCAGTGGGTTGTGATGATGGAAACACATCATTTGTCTTGCTCTGAGATGAATCACATCAGGCTCAATGCGGCTTATATGATTACTCACTAATGACCAACCTACACGCTCCAGTGTTGACTGAACAGGGGTCATGTGCACGTGGCTGCTCAGGGGTCACTGATGGTCAAGTTGTGGATCAGATCTGAGAGTCTGAAAGGTGGTAGTTGTGTTCATGTCTGGCTCACGTATCACTCAGCGGGGGAGTTAACCTGCCGGTCCTGTGGGAAGTAAATTCCTCTTCAGTGCACAAAGAGACATTTCCATGGAGGGTGGAGACTGGAACAAAACGATTTATCGCAGGAGAATCAATACCAGCAGAGGTGCAGCAAAGGATTTGAAATGATAAAAGAACACAACAAGGTTTTGCTTTTCTCTGAACTGCTTTGTAAACCCTGGAGGAGGTAACGGTATTGAGCCATTTTCTGTTTGATCAGATCCACATTGGTGAGGCACTAAAAATACCCTCTCCTCCCTCGCAATGTGTGTGGGTCGAGGGTCAAGTGTAGTTCCTTTTGCTCCCCAACACGGCCTATTATCACAGTACAGAACACAAACAACAGTCGCTTTATCTCAGCAACTGCTCAACTGGAAACTGTCGCAGCCATGCCTTTGCCATGGGCTTTGGGTCGCATGCCGTCCACACGACAACTTCCCCAGCCACAAACAAATGATCTGTAAATTCTGGTCCACTGCTCATCTTAGAGGGGGTTCCTGTAGTTTTTTCCCCCCTGCCTTTTGTGAGTGAAATGATTACTTAAGTATGAAAACAGCGTGTTGTTACAGTGTGACTAAAACATCGGGTGCTTATGTCCCACAATTCTATGTCTCTAATCCTTCATTGAGTATATAAAATAATAATAATCTTTCTTAAAGTTACAAATGCTTCACAGGAATAAAAACATACAAATAAGGGTAAAAAATGGTAGATAAAGCACATGGTTTTCAGGTTATTGTACAAAATACCCATAAGGAGCAGATTGATTTCATACAGATTTTATGTCCCCAGACATCTATATGTTATCGTGTTTCCATCTAAAAGAATGGAAAGAATCAGATCACTGTAGTTTGCTGTAAATGAGGTCCTCGTGCGACAAACACAGCTCAGAAAATTAGAAGAGAAAAATTAAATGTGCTGCTGATTATGTACCCTCTAAGTCAGAACGAAAGTGTTTTTGGTGCTAATTGTTTTTTAAACATCAGACTGACAGAAAAATACATTTGAAAAATCAATAAGAAAAATAATGAGCCCTAATAGTCCTTTACCTAGAATGTAAGAAGGGATTCATAAGGTCTGAAAAGGTAATTGCTGCAGCAGTGTATACAACTGTTTAAATGAAACAATTATTACACATACAATGTTTTTCTTGTGCTTCTTCACATCTGTAAAGCCAAACAACCCTGTCCACTAAACCATCGCTCATGAAATGGATCGTGACCTTAGAGTATTTGTTAGAGGGTTTTGCATCCAGCAGAGCTTTAGATCATTTGGCTAATAGACCTCAACCAGAAAATGTGCCAGTATTCCCTTAAAAATGATGAAATCTCAAAGGGAGTCTTGGCTTACTTTTCCTCCACCTTTGGGAGAGCTGTGCATGGTCGTTGGAGTAACATATGTGAATTTTAACACAAGATATATTTTCCCTATCTGTAGGGTGAGTGCAGTTCATGCGTGGTGAGCTGCCGCAGCACAGTATCCACAGGAGTGGAGACTATTCCCACTACTGGGAAAGATAGTACAAAGTGTCTTTCCTGAAGCTCATATTCACAATACCGTAATAACTTCAAAATGATGCTGTACAGACATGAAATATAAAGCATACAAGTGCATCTGGAAGAAAAACCTTTTGTTTTATTTATACAGAAAAGAAAAGAGCACAACATGTTATATCACATTAAATATAGAATAATAGTCATATGATACTGTACCGAAGCTCTTCTTTTTTAAATTGCCTGATGTGATGTGAAAAAGTTCAACAATCTTAAAGGAATAGTTTGACATTTTGGGAAATATATTAATTCGCTTTTTTTACCGAATGTTAGATGAGAAGATTGATACCACTCTTATAACTTAGCCCAAAAACAGGAAACGGGGGGGAATCAGCTAGCATGGCTCTGTTCAGCAGTTACAAAATTAATTTAACTTCCTGGCTACATCCACACTACTACGTTTTTGTTTTAAAACGCATAACATTTGCTAGGTTTACACCTAGCGTCCACACTACTCCGGGGTTTTATAACCCCTAAAACGGAGACCTTTTAAAACGCTGCTGGCCCCGTTTTAGTTTGAAAACTCCGGGGTTGCGTTTTAGTGAGCATGCAGACACCCATGTTCGCTTTCTGATTGGGTCTTATCAGCCATGACGTGTCCTTCCCTGATTCGTCACGCCCGTATCATGTGACCCCTTCCCAGATGAAAACAAACGACATCAGCCTTGACTACCAGTGGTCAACATTAATAACGAATTACAACACTTACTTTCAGTAACAGTTCCACCTGGTCGTCGGTCCAAGCAGAGAAATCTCTGCTCTTACTTTCTGCCATTGCTGTTCTTCGTTCGTATTATTTTCTGCAACTAAGCAACCAACTGCAGAGTAGACAATCTGCTTCCTGTTTACACCAGCACGTGCATGCCCAGTGCACATGAATGGTCACGTGATATGCGTTTTCAGGTGCGTAGTATGGACGGAGATTATTTCTGAAACGGTGATAAAATGCTCGTGTGTACGGAGATCATTTTCATTTTAAAACAAAAACGTAGTAACGTGGATGTAGCCTCTGGCTGCCTGGCATCTGGTCTCTGGCATTCATCACTGGGTGTGTATATCAGATAAACGAGAACAACACAACACTTATCATAAAACCTCCAAAGAACCAAATATCCTTAAGTGACTGCAGGTGTCAACAGTGCTGCAGGGCTGCTAGCTGTTAGTGTTGTAAGAGTTTGGGATGAGGGCTGGACATAAATTAAAGGATTTGAATTGCAGACAGCGTCAGACTCACAACTTCCAGAGGAGCGTTTTTGTCTGTGTTACCTTTCAATGAATGAAGCCTTTCTCTTCAGTCTTCAGTGGGGATGATTGTTAGTGAGAGTTGAAAAACAACATGTCCTCATGCGTCACCAAAGAGACTGCTGATGTCAGTGTGTTTTTGACCCGAGGGGCTGGACGTGGGCCTCCACATGCTGTGTACACAACGGGAGACATTGACCTCCATCCACATGTAACACACACACACACTCACACTCCCTGCTTAGGGCTGTCACAAGAACACAGGGAACACCCACAAGGTTTGGTGTTGGTTTAAGTGACTTAATCAACCCCCTGTACAAAAGTGTCTGCGACAAACACTTAAATATTGTTTTGCCAGGAATAATTTTTACAGGACAAAATAATGTATAATGTGTGTTTTTCATTGGCATATGTCACCCTGCCAGCCATCAGTGCTATTTTCTGCACATTTGAAGGTACTGTGTGTGATAAAACTCGCTCGCTCATCAAATGGATTCTATTTATTGTTCATCATCAGTATATTATTAAGTTATCTATCAGAGTAGTGTATTCGGCACTCAATGGGTGTACAGTTTCTGTAGAAAAACAAGACCAAGGGTTGGGTCTACTTCATACACTAAAAGAAGTAGTTCATACAATGTGTTGTCCAACCTCTTCAGAATTCATAATGTTGCATTCAAAGTGATAGACATTGTTGTGTAAAGAATGAAATAAGAGCTAGAGAGAAAAGTTCAAACCCTGGCTCGTCACTCACCTCCACAAAGCTGGTCAATCACGGCATGACGTGTGTGCGTGAATTTTGGCTTGTCAGTTACGGAAAGTTACAGAAATGGTCGGACACAACCCCCGCTAATCCGATGCTGGACAGGTGTGTGGGCGAGGGGGTTTCTGAAGATAGTCGACCATCTGACAAGCAGTTCTGATTAGGTATACTGGCAACCTAAGAGTCTGCAGCCACGCTAGCGGCTCTGTGAGACTGTATTAAGGCACAGCGGCGCTTTGAGCTACATGCTACCATCAGCATGCTAACATGCTCAAAATGAAAATGCTAAAAACATGCTAAGGCTAAGCAGGTATTGTGTTTACCATGTTCACCATCTTAGTTTAGTGTGTTAGCATGCTAGCATTTGCTATTTAGCACTAAACACAAAGTGAGGCTGATGGAAATGTCATTAGATTTGCAGGTATTTAGTCAGAAACCAAAGTATTGGACGTCTTAAGAGATCAAAACATGTTGCTAGAGTTTTAACCTCTTCAGGCTGTTTCCCTTCTCCATGCACTTTGGAAGAAGGTGACCTTGTGCCATAAATCCCTACTCTGCTTCTACATCCCTAGAGCCGTGGCAGGCAAAAAATAATAGAATAATAAAAATAGTTTCAGGAGGAAGTTTGAGATGTAGATTTTTTCCGACCAAGATGCATTAAAAATAGATGAACAAAAATACACACTGTATTGTAACTGTAGGCTACTCAATGTCACATACTCCACATGTTATTTCTGTGTGGAAACAGCTTGTGGAGCAGATTGAACAATCGTCACAAACAAGCAGTGGAAAAGTTCACTTTGTATTAGGATCATAATAGAAGTGGTGGTGTATCACACTAGATTAATTTTCATTCATTAAACTTTCATATTATACTGATAAATGAAGCAGTGTTTAATAATCAGGCATGTTAACTCAGCACTGTTGAATGAAATTGGGCTTCCTTTAAAGTTTGGTCTGTATTGAGTCCTTCTGGTGAGGATTTATACATAAAACAGAGAAGATTCAGAGAAGTTGTACCATCTGCTGACATTTCATCATGTGCTGTGTCTAAGCTTGCAGAACTGAGCAATGTCAGGGCATATATTTTTCTTTCATGACCCCCCCCCACCTGTCTTTAGCTGACTGACTCTCTGGCTTCTTCTTTCTGCGCTGTGATTCATGCCTGCCACCTCGCCTCTACAGCTCTCTACTGTCAAACCTCATCTCCTCCTCTCCTTTAAAGAGCTGCCATTAACCGTGCTCTCCTCCCTTCGCTGAGCTGTGTTGTCATAAACTAAACACATCAAATATTCATTTCTCACTAGCACACTGCTGCTATGGAGTATTATTCATGCCCTCCGCAGACCCGTGTTGAACTGCTGAGGGTCTTTCGAGAGCTCAAGACAGCCTCACACAACATCCACCCAACAGCTCTTTCTCAGGCTTTGGTTATCGGCACAGAAGATCTTATCTTCAAACATATGAGCAAGTGGAGGACAGACACATTTACATTCAATCCCCCTCCCTTATAATCCCACTTCTCTTTGTATGCCCTTTCCAGTGTGTTTGGTTATCATCGCTGCAGAGTGTAGCATTTCTTCAGAGATGCTGTAAGGTAGATAAATCCATCTACAGCGGTGGTACCATAGTGTCATATATGTGCTGAAAGTTGTTCCGTGTGTGATTCCTTCTGTCTTTGTAAGAGCCAATTTGAGTTTTACAAAGTTAGAGTTAAAATATATTTTGCTAAGTGAGGTTATTTCTGGTCAGCCTTCAATTCTTCAAGAAGACATTTTAGGGTTATGCCCTAAGTTTAGATGTAAAACAATAAGAAGAATTTGGGTTGGTGGATAGCGAGTGAATGTAGTCAGTGAAGGTCCTCATAAGGATAGATGTACAAGATTATGTGTGTGTGTAAGTGCATATTTGTGTGCTCATCTGTTTTACTGCCTAATTAGTCTCTGTTTGCTGATTACATTACCTGCAATACCTAAATGTTGTAGCAGCCGTGTTTTTGCACACGGACGTAACTGCAGCTGTGACGCAACTGTATTAGAGGCGAGTACAGAACACTGACTGCCTTATATTGTACTGTACTACATCCAAGGCTCATCATTTCATTTTTAGCAGTTTTTATCTAAAAATTCCCACATCTTTTTTAAGGAGATAAGTTTAAACTGGATTGTATGTCCCTCATAGATAGATACTTTCTATCTATCGTGCTTCCAAAGCTCACTTTGCTTTCCTCTTACAGTAAACAGGATCCAAGCACAGGCCAGAATATACTAATAAGGATCAAGAAACAAAACAGTACATTTGGTTAATGTTTGATTTGCGCTGCAAATGTTTTTTTTTAATTGTCAGATTTTCACCCACAGGTTTTTACTTTGCCAATTTTCTCTTGTTTCTTTGATATTCAAAAGCAAATACTGGTAAAGTCTTAGATTTTGTTTAATAAAAAGCAAAAAAATTAAATCCTAACTGTAGGTGAAACAATTAGTTGGTCTATAGAAAAATTAACCGGCAACTTAAAAAATATATTTTAAGCGAAACTGGCAAATATTCACTGGTTCCAGCTTCTCAAATGTGAATATTTTCTGTTTTTACTGTTGGCTATGATAGTAAACAGAATATATTTGGGTTTTGGACTGTTGGTCGTATAACACGAGACATTTGAAGACATTTTTGTTCTATTTGCGGACTTTTTATAGACTTAATGAATAATCGATAATGAAAATAAATCTAATAATAGTTGCTGCCCTAGTCCTAACTACATATAGTCACATCTTATAGTGACATTACTGTATTATAGCAGCAGAGAAACCCCCAGATGAAAAGTATAGACTGCAGGAGGCTTTGGATTTATTTATTTATAACATTTATAACATTGATTTATAACATTTTTGACCTATATTACATCTACAGCTACCGAGCTACTTTCCTCCCCTCGCTCACTCTGCTGCTCGCCGTTGCGTGAGATGTTAATATCTTGTTTGCGCTGCACCACACTTTCTCATGAATGACTGAGGATGTTGATGTTGCACAGTGCATGTCAGTCCCCGTCAGTGATGAGAGGCAGGACATGTTATTTTACAGTCTATAAACTGCATCTCCAATGTACAGACATGGGAAATGATAACGCCGTAGGTCTCGCCTGCCTAATTAAATGACTGAAAACAAACCAGACCAGAAGCGTTTGACGACATACAGTCCACGTTCATGGATCAGCTCTCTGTTTTGCTTTTTACTGTATCTCAGGCGGAGCAAAACTAAATTTGTAGATAACGTCTGCTCCTGCGACCCGGACTGTTCGCGTGGTTAATTCATTCATAAGTGGGGTCAGTTGCAGCAAGTGAACCCATACCTCTTCATGGGAGAATAAATGACACTTGAGGCCTATTTAGGTATCTCTGCAGCTGAGAACAGAACAAAAGCGTTAGCATAACCGCCTTACGTGCCTCACACAGGCTTAGTGCAGCGCAGACGGCTCTTTAAGATCAAATACACAGAGGCACCTTTTGTTGTCTTGTTGCTAACAAGCAGCTGGAGTCAACAACAAGACAACAACATGGCTACGCATGAAAAAACACAAATGAGACACCTACGGCAAACTGAAATTATTTTGGGAGCATTACAGAGCACTCGAGGCAAAGTTTACATAATGATGGCTTTAAGCATCTACTGTAAGTGTATCGTGTGTGTGTGTGTGTGTGTGTGTGTGTGTGTGTGTGTGTTTGTGTGGGTGTGTTTGAGAGGTGAGTGAGAGAGAGAGAGTGGCAGAGCGTAATGTGTGTATAACTGAGAAGATGGAGTGGCAGACAAGTCGCTATGCTTTCTCTGCCAAGTGGTAGTAAGGAATTGAGTTCATTTAGATTAAGGATGATACAGATGCTAAAAGGGGGAAATGGAGTGAGATAACACAGATGAGGAACACGAGCGATAGAGAAAAGGAGGGGCTGTGGGAGCCAAGTGAAATCGAGACGAATCACCTCAATTTACTTTATGTTTCACAGCGAGAAAATCCCCACATTGCACCAACACATGATGCATTAAGATTTGCAGCTTTCAACCTCTTGGACGTCTGCTAATATGGCCAGGTTGCAGTTCAAGAGGGAATAAATTCATCATCAACACCTGCTGAGCCAGACTCAATACTTTGGACAACATTAGTATAAGTGCAGTAGTGATTGCAGGGTTTAATGGGAATCACTTTTTTGGGATAACGTTACCGTCAGCTCTGAGGAACCTCACCACTTATTTTAGGGACCTGCTGCACAACACACACACACACACACACACACACACACACACACACATTACATTACATTAATATCTCCCACAGAAACACTGTAGTAGCCTGAAGATTAGAAAGTAACCAGCTGGGAATATCTTGGTGAGCAAAGTAATAATTCACAACCTTCTCCTGGAAATTAAAAGATAAGGCTGCTGTTGTTTTATCTTTTAGTTATTATCAACAAATCCCACGTAAAAAAGACCAGAATCAATAATGGATTTAACTTGTTAACGAGTAATCTGTGTTTGTGTAATCTGATTATGTCATGCCTCTTTGTCATAGACTTCCAGTGTGTCTGAAAACACCTAAAATAGCCATAAAGTTGCATATTATTCTATTATTGGATCATTATTATTGATGTATTAATATGTAAGCGGTGCTTTAATGTTGCAGGTGGTCGAGGTACAGCTGATTTGAGCTACCTTATATACTGTTGGGTGTATATTCGACTTTTCGGTGAAGTAGGCGACATCTTGTGTCCATCAGTGAAACTATGATTCTGGATTTTATTAATAAGGGAGAAGGAGTAGATGTAATTTTAAGAACTTTTAACAAAATCTTTTTGTGGAAAAAGCAATATCAGACACATTATTATTTTCAGGCTGAGTTTGTTAAAACATATCTGGAGGGGACAGTACTTGAGTTTATTTGGTAAATTACTTTTCACCACTGTATATCTTTGTCATGATAATGATCATAGTCAGTGATGTTTATTCCTCTCAGCACGTGAGACCCAAAATGCAGTCGTGGAGTTGTTTCAGAATAAACTGAACATGTTATGTTCAGGAATTTGTCATCCAGTGCAACAATCTTGCACTTTATTCAGTTTTTGGAGAGCAGTTAAGTTCTGGCACAGAGGGCAAAGTATATATCAGACTGAGGCTACACAGACTGTGCTTGTTAGTGGGATTAATCCATTGTTGGTTATGCTCTCCTCAGGGGATTTGGTGATCATAATAAAAACATTAAACAATACCAGCCTTTTCCTCGCTATTACAGTAGTGATTCAGCCAACACCCACTTCATAAGTGCTTTTACATCTACTGTTAAAAGCTTCTGTAGGGGATCTGTAATGTCTCTCTTTCCTGCTGCACAGGAGGAGAAAGCAAAAACAGCAACTTGTTTGACATGGAAATGTCAATGTTGTTGTCAGATGTGTTCTTACTCTGACCAGGAAGCAGTAGAGACAGAGCTGCTCTTCCCAGCTCACTGCAACCAATATCAAAGTCTTAGAGACCTATATTTTGCAAAAATAATACAAATTTTCCCAGAGTTCCTCTATCTAAGTGACTCAGAGAGACTTCCGGTCCTACTAGGATAGAGGGAGGACTGCTGTAGACTGATATGTAGCTCTGTGAGCCCCTGGCCCCACATGACTAATAATTAATGTTTATTAATTAATAATTCATCTGTTGTGTGTTTATATCTGTATTCTTACCTATAGCCCCTCTTGTTCTCCATGCCTTTTTGTATCGTTAATGAGTATTTTGTTTATTTATGTTTATTATGATTGCGTAGTTTGTGTTAATATGCTTTGGCAGCGTTGTATGCAGTCATGCCAATAGAGCCACTTGAATTGAACTGAAATGAAACTGCAGAAGAAACATATAAATTCATCTTCTGCGCTGGCTGTCTCTGTTGTTTACTTGACCTTCTTTACCTGATCTGTTGCTGTTTTTTCAGTCATGAATGCTGAGCAGTATTGCAAGTTGCAAGTGCACATGAAAAAAAAAACGAAAAACAAAAAAACCCAGGGTAAGGGTTAATTACCACTTTTCAAATATTCCAAGTCTGTCTTTCTATTAAGCAGCCTCTGAGCACACAGAATGACCTCTTCTCCTGCAGCTTCTCCCTTGTAAACAATGTCATTTATTTTCTTTTTCTTTTTCTTTTTTTGAGGTGAACTGCCTTGCTAAATAAGGTTTAAGAGATTCAGTGTATCTATGTATGGGGTCCACTATGCTGTGCAGCTGTATATGACAAACCTCCCCTTCCTCTGAGTGTTTGATCTATTCCAGGCTGATGGCGGACTGACCGAGCAGCGTAGAGGAGCTCGGAGGATTACTACACATAAACACTGCCTGCCAGCATCCATAAGAGCTCAACGTACATTAGAGCCTGTGGATACAAGGTAGAAACATGGTGTAGGGATCACCCAGGCCCTTTCATAATTCAGCAGGTTTATTTGGAGTTATCGCATAAACATTGAACATTACAATGGACAGTGTAGGGGGGGCGTGTGTGAGTTCCTCTGCTGAATGTATATATTAAACATATAATGGTCAAACAGGTTTGTTTGGGGAATATCTCTGAATGGGGCTACAGTGAAAGAAAGTCAAGTAAGTCTTTCACCTCTCTTTATCTCTCTATCTCTGTCTCCTCTCTATTGTTTGTTTTGCTGCAGAGCCTTTTTTTCTCATTTCCTCTTTTCTGTTTATAGCATTTCTTTCAATCCCATCAGCCGAGTAGACAGCACATACACCACCTATCAGGAGCAGTCTCATTAGTGTAAGAATGAGTCGATGCCAATCTGGGCGTCCAGCGTCCTCATGTATCCCTAAAAGTGTTGATCGTGGCTCTTTGAAGTTTTCAGATCTGCTTTGTGACTCTGCCAAGTCTTCTTTTGCTCTTCCTGGTGTGATTTTGCTCTGTGTCCAGAGACAGTGAAAAGGATTTTTTTTTTGTCTTTCTGTAAACTCTGTATTTGTTTATTTCCCTTAACAGTTCTACTCCCTATTGGACTTAATTAGGCAGGTTTTTCATGTGGTTTAGTTCTGATAACAGTGTGTGTTTGTGAAACAGTGGCTCCTGTCCCTGAACTCGAACTCTTGTTAGGACTAAGTGAATTTGTACATGGTTAGAGCACCATAAAGAAAGCCCCTGACAGTCATGTTTAAAGAGACAGGCAGCCTGGACTTAAAAAGAGACATTCTTGTTTTAATCCCACTCCTGACTTTTACTGTAAAGGAATAAAAGCAGTGTCATTGAATCAGCTGTTGGAACATAGTCATGTTTTTGCCGTTTATCAAGCCACATCCTTTCACATAAAAGGCTGTTGACACCACAAACTGAACGGCCCTGCCATACTCTTTTGACACAGATAATGCTTTCAGTAACTGTCACAGAAAGGACTGTTTTCTATTCGCAGACAGCTGAATCAGTGTGTTTGACTTGTCATGCTACCTTGCTGTGTTCGCATTACTCCTTGCTTCCTTGTTTACACCAAACCTCATGCAATTGGTGCAAATGTCACGCAGAGATTTATTACAGCGACAAAGCAGTCCTTTTTATTCTCAAGAGACAGCTCTGAGATGCTTTACTAGTTTTGTGCTTTATATGGTCCCTCATTTTAATGCTCAGGTGGGTTCAAACTTATTGCACTGAGGCCAGTGAGGCTGGTGATTATTTACCTGGTTGCAGTGGTGGAAGAGGTATTCGGATGCTTTACTTTAGTAAAGTAGCAATACATCCCTGCATTCAAAATGTTACTAAAGTAAAGTAGGTTAGTATTATCAGAACAATGTACTAAAAGTATCAAAAGTAAAAAATACTCATGCAGTGTGAAACCTGTCAGTGTTATATTTTTATATATTATTATTTGCTAATGCCAATGCATTATACTAATGTTGTAGCTGCTCTAGGTAGAGTACATTCGGACTAGTTATTATCATGCTTGGTAGTTTAATCAATAAGAATTCATCATATTTTATAAAGAGATCAAATATTTTGTATGTAGAAACGTAACACTCCGTCCACACAGGCAGGTGTTTTCACTTATTTTGCCTAATTAGACCTCTTCACAGGGCAGTGTGAAGATTGATTGGCATCTCCCTCACCTATGTGTTGCTTTTGTTGTACAACTTACCCTGTTATCAGCCAGAGTAATTGCAAACACCTGTGTGGGTGCGCAGAGCATGTTATTTGCAAAGTAACTATAGCTGTGAAATAAATGTAGCAGAGTAAGATGCACAGTATGTCCCTCTCTGAAATGTAGTAGTAGTGTTCCAGCTTCTCATGTGCGAGGATAGTAGTGTGGTATGAGTGTAAAGTTGCATAACATGGAAATACTTAAGTACAGGACAAGTACCTCAAATGTGTACTCAAGGACAGTGCTTAAGTAAATGCACTTAGTTATATTCCACCACTGCCTGAGTGGATCTACGTGCACTAAGGCTCTCTGCTTACACACTCCGGCTTTCTGTGACACAAGTTGCCAAAACAGTCAAAATTGCCCTGAACTGAGCACTTTGACTCCTACTGTGCTGAGTTGCCAGTTAATTAGATACACTTGTACCATCTAATCAATGCAGTGCTTTTGTCTACCTCCATTTTCATGCATTAGAAGGGACAGAATATTACATACAGCATATTTCAGTGCACTCTGATTCTGGTTCATATTAATTTCTGGTTCTGATTTTTGGCATCCATATTGTAAAGACCATACACATACTTGACACATGCGTAATGAGTGATGTCAGTGCTTGAGGCCTGCTGTGTGGGCCAGCTTCATGGCTGTTGAGATTTAAATTGGGCGTTGAATCTGTAGTTGGAGTGAGTGGGTTACCACAGAAACAGTAGAGCTGCAAGCAACACAAATTATGTAGATATTTCCTCAAGTCCTTTTCGCTGCCAGCTAGGTCAGTGGATATCAGCAAATAAGCAAAGTGCTGTTCTTGGGTGAGGCTTGTACAATGTTATTCCTGCCCAGCTCAGAGATAAGAGAACTACAGGATGGAAACTGGCAACAATGGTGGTCTGTAATTATACTGTTGTCTCAAAATCAGGTTTTAATCTCAACTTTCAGCAACTAATCTTTGTTCATTTTGTGGTAAGAGGCTATGGCACAGTTGTGTGCTGTGTGTTATTGGCCTGGCTTGTCTCATGATCAATATAATCCTCTCTTTAACAGCAGTGTGTAATGGAAATCCTAACAGATTTGTGATGAAAAGCACAGTCCTGGTTGCAGCACAAAATAGGTTCTCCCATGAGGGAACTGCTGCCTCTGTGCGGGGGCTGAAGACTCGCCTTGTGAATATATATCAACTCAAATGAGCAGCGCAGGGCAAATGATGTTAAATCTGTAGGGAGGAACACATTCCCTTCTTATTCTTGGACTTTTATTCAATGTACGACACAGTTCATTGATTAAATAGATGGGCTGCTGTACATAGTAGTAATGTAACTAGTAGAGAGGACTGATTCATTTTGGGAATTATTGCATATCAAAGTGTCCAGCATGCATTAGGGGTTGGAAAGCTTTTCAATAGGATCAAAACAGCATGGAAGGATGATGCACCGTATTATTTAGATACAAGAAAAAAAAAAACCTGTAATCTTTGACACCAAAATTGCACTGCAACAGGCTTTATTGTTACCTACACACCCTTGTAGGTGAAATCAGGTGCAGTTGCCAAAATACACAGTGGCAAACCACAAAGAGGAAAAAAATAATTCAACTGCTTCTGTTGACTGTCAACAGAAATGCCAATTTACAGGCACAAATCCCTGCATTCTGTCATGATCAGTGACTGAATGGCGAGAGGACAAAGTCACTGTTTGTATTTAATGGTTTTGTGACTTTGCTAGTTGTATTTTGATTATTTATTCATTTAAATAACAAATAAACAGCCACAATATTAATTTTTCCATGAGCGCCACCCATTGTTTTCTTACTATTGCCCAACCAGAACTGGATTTTTAAGACTGATAGTGATATTTGAGAGTTTAAAAAATACATAACATAAAAAAAAACAATCTTGATAATCCCTCTACTCTAATTTTTTTTATTTTTTTTTAAGGATTGTGAACACATGCTAAGTAGGACATTTTACAGTTGAAAAATTGACTTTTCAGTGCTCTAGACTGGACAAACTATGCATCTAAATTACGTCAAACCCAGTTTGGCTTTTCTGTGCTGCAACTTTTATGTTACTTATATCAATACCGTATCTACAATAAGCTAAAATCAGCCAATATATCAGCCTGGATGATTTATCAGTCTAGCTCAATTTCTTACTTCTGTGTAAAAAAATCCAATTTGGGCTCATCCTCTGCAGTAACGATTACTACATCTAAATCTTTAAACCGGACGACTCAACTACACAGTTAGTTGTAGCAGAAACAGAGCAGGATGTTGAACATGGTAACTGATAATCAAAGGCTCCCTGTAGGGTTGTTGTTGCTTCACAGAAGGCGCGCGGTTCACAGGTCCAGCACACCTCATGAAAGAGTGTATGAAACTGCATCCAGCCAGTGCCAAACACTTCCCACACGCATGCCCATGTACAACACAGAAAAGCCCCACACACTCACACTCACAATACAGGTACATCTCAAACGTTATACAACCGTTTTGTAATTGTTTCCCACCCACATTCATCAGATGTGACGTCTAAATAGGAAATGTCAATGTTTACCAAAACATGTGAATGGAGGCTTTGAGCCATCCAGCCGCTGGGTCACTGGAGCCGTGACAGCGGGACACAGATGGGCCGCGCTCTGCTCTCTCTCCCACATTGTATCGGGGTCAGTGACAAACATTTTGAGCAGATCAGAGGTCAGCCACGTTACATGGCTGCTGAAATCTGAACCACTGTTTTTTCATTTGTTTTTTAGGCTTAACACTATCTCCATATCTCACACACACTATGTCTATGTTAAATAATGAAAACAAGGGCCAATGAATTTCCTTCTACATATTGACTGGAGGCTGTAAATATTGCATGTTTTCCTCCCTGCAGTAAAAACAACTGGGGAGAGGAGACAGGTGATGAATAATCAAATGCTTCTACTGTGTGTTACTGTCAACGTTTAGTTATTCACTGTATTTGTACAAATTGTATTATTTTATAGATATTGGAGACGTTAGACAATGAATCACTATATTCTGGGCAGTGAAATAACAGAAAAACGTGTCGATTTTTCTGCAACCACAAAGCACATTTGATTGACCATTTACATAATGAAGTGAGAAGTGTTGATCCTTCACCAAAATGTTGTATAGTGCCCCTGCTGACACATTTGACTTGCACATTCAGTGAAGTACAATGTCCTGCTGACTTTTTGAACCCATGCTCTAAAATGTATGCGTGTAAGAGCGGCTTAAGCCCAGCTGTGGAATATTTTAGCAGGGCGGGAAAAAAAAGGACACTTTAGAACCATTTCATCAAAATTATTATATTCACTGAGGCATGGAAAAGGTAAAATGTAGAAAAGACGCAGGATGAGCAAAAACTCAAACTTGACACATTTCCCAAACACCATTTAGGAGAGAAACAATTAGCCGAGCAGTGCGTGTCATATCCCCTAACAAATCCAGCAGACCTGACAACTGAATCCCACAGACAGACTGACCAAATTAGGCCACGATCATGACGAGCATGGAGTGAATAGTGTATATACAACATGTTTTATAAGGAGGTGCTGTCCTGTATGTAGACTAAGGTGAAAGAGACAAAGCAGCGTCCTGAAATGTGTGGATTCTCCATGCAGTGGCTTTTACATAACAGGTGGTGAGAGGAAGCAAAGGTTGAGAGTGGGGGTATCAATTTTAAATTTTATTTGTCTTTTAATGTCTTTTTTTTTTTTTTTATAAAGTCAGTTAAAGTCAAATCTACCCAAAAAGATTTAAGCTCTGTCAACTACTGGTGAAGTTGTTTTTTGGTTCATTTTGTTGTGTGCTGGTGCATTTCTTACTGCTGCAGCACAGTTTTAATGCAAAATGCTTTTCAGCAATCTAAAACCTCAGGTCTTGGCAGCAGTTTCTCAGAATCAAAGAGCAGCAGATTTTTTCTAGATTGACATAGGATCACGGATATTCATTAGTCACGCTTGGAGAAACCAATTGCAGAAAGGGGAAAAAAAAACAGAGAAAGGGCTACACCAGTAATGATTTGAGTATAATGAAAAGGAACCAAAGATTTCCCTGATGCAGCCACTGACTTGTGCTGTCGGCTGCCCTCATCCTTCATTTCTCAGAATGAAGGGGAAATATCAAAGATCAAGCCTCACGACTTACCATTAGACTATTGCTATTGACTCATAATGATCTATACAGCACTCCACACAGTGTGTAATGTTTTGATGATGCAGAAGGCAGCTGCTGTCAGTGTTCTTGCATGTTTAAGACACACATTGACACTGACACACACTCCAGAAAAAAAAGGGCTTTTGTTGTTAGTCTGAGCTCAGTGAGCAGCTGAGGGAAAAGCTTCTTCTTTGTGTAACTGTAATCTTTAAGGCGGAAGGACTTTAAGGCTCCCTGGGAGAACTCTGGCGCTTTTGTCTTTTTGTAACATTTCGGTGCTGCGCTGTAACTACAAGCAGAATAACTGGTCTGCTTTTATTTATCATTTGCTGAAATGTCTTTCGGTAAAGTAGGACACCAACAGGAAGCTTTCATCAGAACGAATTTCCTGTTGAGGCAGAGTGATCTGAACTGTAACTTTACCTTGATCACATTGAGGTTCTGTTGATTTTGTAATTAAAGTGTTGTTTGTTTTAAAGAAGCGTCTACCTCAAAAACACTTTTTGAAAATAGTTTTTGGCAGTGTACCTTGCATATCTGTTTAGAAAGGGTTCTACAATACATTAACAATATAAAAAATATAAATAAAATCACATCAAAAACCAGGCTCCATACTGTACATGCAATTATTGGCATGTTCTCTGGAGTTTTTCAAACGCATTTCTGGGGAACGTGGGAAATGAAAGTAGACAGGTAGTAGGTTAGTGGTTAGTAGTGCACTGAACAAAAGTGAATCCATTCACCACGCTGAAGACTGCGTTAAAAACCGGGGTTAGTTTGCTGCACAGAACATTATTTATCACTCAGCTACTGCACAGAAAACACACATCCCAGCAGTTTCAGAGTCAGAGAGAGAGAAGCCAAATAGCTGAAGTTGGTTGAGCATTCGCAAAGTAACAGCTAAGTGTGCTATCTAAACGAAAATCAGGTTAGTCATGCAGAGTGCGATGCCTAGATTTAAGAGATGTCCCGTCTTCCTTGCAGCAGCCAAGCCGCAGAGCGTGTTGCAGCATGATGCTCCGTCTCCTCTGAACTCTGCTTCACCCCATTATCAGATAGTGGGGCTCTCATCCAGCACTGTCATGCTCAGTGTAACATCTGCAGCCCTAAGGTATGAGCATGGCATGTTTTGCCGTGGCTTATTTAGTCAATGTGCAGGAAAAATACACAGTGGTAGCTTTAGAGTCGTGCTGCATTTTTGCTTCAGCGATCAACTATTTGACTGATGTCTCTGTTAGACATTTCAGAAACAAAGCTCGATTAGTGAATGTTACTTCAGGTCTCATCAATGGTGAGGAAAGTTGTGATGCGGGAGGGTTCTGCATTTGGAAAGCTGCATGATAGATTGTTGCTCGGGGGCATTTTCTGAACCGGACAGTTATTGTGTTTTCTGAGAGGTTTGTTTTTAATCCTTGCTGCTCCAAATTCATGCACGCATACTCCCCTTTTGTAATTTTATTTGTTAGACAGTGTAATCAAATGAAATGTAAGTACTCTCGAACAAACAGCAGTAATTGTTAGTGGCCATTGTATTGAGCCATCCAACATGCACTTGAATGTAGCAGTTTTAATGTTTTTGGGACATTCAGGGAATTTGCGTCATTCGTTTGTGATTGTCAGTGTATTTGTTTTTACACAAATATAAATAAATGACCAGCCATTATTCAAACAAATAGCTGTCTGTCCTTTCAGTCAAAGGGAGCAATGACCCTTTAGTATTTCTGTTAAAATTGCATGTATTTAGTTTAGTATTTGGCCAAGCATGCAAGCCCAAGGCAAAACATCAGCATTATTGTGTTTATTCGAAAAGATTTGCATTACATCATTTTTCACACTTTGAACACATCCCCAGGCAGAGGTGAAACATATTGGCGTAACTTGTAACTTCTTTCAGGATGAAAAACACCCAAGGAAACAGGCCCAAACAACCCAAGTGGTCCCTCTGGCTCTGCCTGTGTGACTCTCAGCTGTCGTTCCTCCTCTTAAATCAGATGTGCAACTATAGCGATAAAAGCTCCAGGTTATTTCCTGGAACAGAGAGCTAGCGGGGCTAAACGACACATGTTCCAGAGGACCTTGATTGGTCTGGATCCACAGCGGGCCGCATCTCTGGCAGGATATCATAACAGCAGAATACACAAGCCTAATTAGCCTCACACCTTCAAGCCCATTAGTTCCACTGCAGCTCCCACCAAATGGACGATGCAATTCCCATCGTCCTGCATCAAAGGCATCCAAACGGACATATTGTATGTGACAGATCTACACAAATAAAGCACAAGAGACTTACGAGCGTACTGTATGTCTTCAGGGTGTGCCTTTAAAAATCCTCTCGTTTTTTTTTTGAACAGTGAGCATTACAAGCAGTGAATGTGCATGTAAGGGAAAGCCTTATTTTGTGTTCAGCTTTGGGGCATTTGGTGATGTTATATCTAAAAATATGCATATACAATATGAATCAAAGCAGAAAACTGCCACATCTGTGGAGTGAGACTGAAGAAAATTGGTCAAAATTTGAAGGAGGGTAGGAGTGGGAAATAGTTTGGCGTGAAGGTCACGGAATAGGATTTAACAGAGTGGTCTTCAGTGTGGCGTCAACGGTTACTCACAAGAGATTTTGTTTTCATCTAAAAAGAAACGTGCACTTTGAATTGTTGTTGATGCTGAATGATGAAGTTATCAACATTTTTATGTAATCTATTAGGAGTTATATGCTCTTGGAAACACATTGCATACAACTTCACAAATATGTAATGGCCAGTGTTACGAGTATTAGGACACAAAAATGGGGTCAGGGGCCAGGAAGGGTTGAGAAACCCTTTTTTCCCCGTCTTGCTCTCTCACTTTGGTATAGCCTCTCTCTGTCTTTCGTCATCCCTCCTGCAGGACTCTTACATAGCGCTGAGTCTAGTTAATCATTGCTCCTACTTGGTGCTAAGTTGCAGAAAGTGGAGCAGGCAGGTTGGTGTGTTAGAAAATGAGTCTCTATATGTGTTTGTGGGAAGGGAGATAAAGAGACAGAGGGAGAGAGAGATAAGGAGGGAAACCCTTGGATAACTGTCACACGCACTGCTGTGCTCACCCACATGCCTGTCAGCCTCTCTACTGTAGCCGGACACATGCTTAAACTTAATGCACTTTCAGAATGATGCCAGATCACTTTCTCTGGTAAGAACTTGTCTGTCACATTTGCAATGCAGATGTTTGGTATAGCAGAGCTTAATGCCCAGTTTGGTGTGACTGACATAGTATGGCTGTTGTCCTAATGAGCCGTAACTGATCCTGGAGTTTTTGAATCAGAGCCGACATCTCATACCATAGATGCTTCTTTGTTTTAAGCCACTTGTGTTGCTGTAAAACTCAGTACATAGTGTAATAGCAGTGGAACATGTCTGATGGTGTTAAGGGCACAGGAGTCAGTGCTGTGATCTCAGCCGGACCAGTCTTGACCTGATGTCAGACCAGACAAGAGTAGCTCTGATCTCTCAGGCACCCGGGGCAATCAGTTAGTCTGTACTGCAGCTAATGCTAACTGCATCCTGTGGTCATTACACTAAACAGGCCATTTAGAAAATATGGCTCTTTGCTTTAGATATTATCTTTAGTCTGACTTCCAGTAGAGCTTTGTGATATACAGGGCAGACCTTTAGATTGTGACTCCTGGCGGCTATTTCAACCCAGACTCTAGAAGCGTGTTGACATGTTCAGTCAAAACGCAGACTAAAAAACAGTGTGATTTGAATTGAGGCTTTCTTGGGAACATACATTACACACTGTACATTTGTCACGACACATTGTGCTCTTATCTCTTGAACAAATACCATACCCCCAGTACACAAAAGAAATTACAAACACATCAACACAAGCCCATCCTCCTCCCTGCCACGAGACTGGAACAGAATGGAATTTGAAACGTTTTAGCCAAAAATGTTTCCATGGTCAAGGTGTTTTTTGCAGAAACGTTTCAGATTTCGTTCCGTTCTCTGGCTTCAACCAAATCAAGGGAGTTTGCATCGATTGATACACAGGTGAGTGACCTCTGGCACATGCTGACACACGCTCAATCACACACCGACAGGCTTTAAAATGAAGGTGGACAGGAGCCAACTGTGAGTTACTGAGTGAGTGCAGCTCTGCTGAGCCGCAGCTGTCTCACTGATGGGACAAACAACATTTCCTGGAGGTTTTTGGCCCCGTGCTCGATGTTCTGAACAGTCTAGTTCTGGGTAGTCCATCCCAGCTGCATCATTCAGCTGTACACCTTGCTAACCACGCTTGATATAAATGAGTGGCCAGGATGGAAATGGGACTTTGGTCCTATTGTTTTTCACGGCCAATTTGAGCCGAGTTAATAATGAATGTGTTTGCAATGAGCTTTGATGGACTGTGTGTTTCTGTGTCATCCAGGCAGTGTGGAGAACGTAGATAAGCCCCCTTATGAGGTGAAAACCCTTCCCTGTCCTGCAGTATCCCCTCCCAGCACCAACAGCAGCAATAAGGGATGTCACGGCTGTTCCTCCTATTGGCAATGCTCATTGTCTACTGCAGCATCCAGGTGGGTCCCAAGAGCACGCACACACACATGCACACAGTGTGTCCAAACATTTGACTGGTACTGTACATACATGTAAACACTTTTTTCCAGAGTTAAACAGCCCCCAGTCTGTGAACTTCCATTCGTCACTGGCCTTTACAGTTTGGGGGCAGGTGTTGTTCTTTCTTTAGCTCTGCTGCCTTCTGAAACAAGCCAGAGAGTGTTGGTGCGTAAGCCTAAACGAACTGTCTGTCCCTGTTTTTTTAGTGACATGAGTGATACGATGTACAATATATGAGCCTGTCCATACAGTAGCACAAGCACCCCCATACAGACAACACATCAGAGCGGGACACAGCCTCATCTTGATGAATTATATCCCCATCTTGAGGATGGGTTGTTTACAGCTATTGTATATATGAAGTGAAGTGAAACAAATGAATGCCAATTCAGTTAATGCACCCATTTTGTCTCCATGGTTTGTGTGAAGCCCACATTCTCAGCATTTTTGCCCACCTGCTTACACTACATCAATTAGTCCACGAATAACAGACCTTCTTTGGTGTAACTCGACTTTTATTTGTTGCATTTTCCTCTTATGTGCTCCTCCTTCTCCTCAGGTGTCTCCTGCTGCTACTCTGGATAAGCTGAAGGAGAGTTGGAAATTGTACATGGAGGAGTGCGATCGCAACAACAGCCGAGACCCACCAAGCACCGGTGAGCAGAACATACTCTAACTCATTCACTCAACGAGCCGTGAACACTACACTGGCATATTATCACCTTCTACAGCTGATATGGTGAACTCGTTAGCATACAGTTACACATCCAGCAGATATGGACAAACATACAAGCATTTATTTGGAGTTGTGTTTCTGGCCATCTTTTGCTTTTTTTAAATTACCTGGAGTAAAAGACTAATTGAGATTAAAAATCTTTTTTTCAGCCATAAAACAAACATAACACAAAGAACAAATTGCAGAATTATAAGATATCAAAGTCCAATATTCACTCTCCTTTTAGCTCTGTTTTGGTCTCCACCAACTCATGAGAGAAATATCTGGCTCTTTGGCTCATAAATGCTTCACCAGCTAGACGCTAGCTTTGTCTGTCTGCTGTTTGTTGCTGAACAGGTAGCGTACAGTAGATTAAACAGACATTTTTTATATGAGCTGGAATAAACTGCAGTGTTGGCTGATAAATCTCGCGTTTGTCAGTATGAGCGACACCTTTTTCATACATGTACTACGTGTTAAAATAAAATTGTTGATTTGAGCCGCTTTAACTACACTGGCACCACATCACCAATTGATAAAGATTGTAGGCATTAAGGGCATGTTTTTATCCAGAGAAACAACAAAGTGCACCATTATGATAAGCTATGATTCCTAAATCATCATTGGTGCTCTGACAACATTTCTGAGAAGGTAACTGTGTGTAAATGAGATATTTTTATATATCTAATTTGCATTCACATTAGGGAGATTAGGGAAATCAGTATTTATCCTCACCTTGTGGTGCAGTGGCAACTATGTAATGCAGTAGAGCAGGTAACGGTTAGGTCGCACTGTCACCAGACTATGGAGCGGCAGCAATTTCCGCTCCCTGCTCCAAACCATTGTATAATCACTCTGCTTGCAGCCGCTCCCAGTTTTCTATTTGCTGCACTGCCCTCTCTGCTTTCTGCTCACGCTGAGAGAGAGTTTGCTCCATCAGCGGAGTGTTTAACTACATGGCGAATTCAGCCCTTCAGTTGCATTACAGTCTGTTAGCTTGTGGAATAGAGGCAGACAACACTGACGCTCCAACTTATAAAAAAGGCCGCTTCCCACACTGCACACAAAATCACACCACTCTGCAGCAATCATACACCCTTCCTGTCACCCCATGAGTGTAACAGCGAATTAGCAGGTGTAGAGGAGATGGGACAGACCACTTTATACACCTGAACATCCACCTGTCCGTACACTAACAGCCAGCAGCACTCTTTACAGAAGATGAAAGGTGTGGTACAAGCGGAAGGTCATCGATGGAGGACTTTACTGTGAAGTCAAGATGAAAGACCATGATGTGTACAGACGCCATAATGCCATCACTTCAAAGACATGCTACTGTATTCCGTGACTCCAGACCACTCCGGGACATAGACACAGTGTGTAAGGTTGGTGATTGTATTATATGTCATGCTTTTTATCCCCAGGCCTTGTCTGCAACAGGACTTTTGACAATTACGCCTGTTGGCCTGATGGACTCCCCAACACCACTGTCAGTGTGTCGTGTCCGTGGTATCTGCCGTGGCACCATAAAGGTAAGAGACGTGTGGCTTAGTAGATACACACTGTGTGGCAGTCATGTTGTTGCAGAGTAAATCACAGTGTGTGTGGGTGTGTGTGTGCGTGTAGTTCAGCACGGCATGGTGTATCAGGAATGTGATGCAAACGGCCAGTGGGTGACGACGAAGAATACCAGCGAGTGTGACTCCAATAATGCAAGTCTGGTAAGAAATGTCTCTCTTGTTGTTCTTTCTGCAAGGCATTAGACACGGAGAGAAAATAAACAAGAAGATACTAATGTTTTGCCTGCATTAGCTCATTTAAAGAACACATAATTAGATACTAGATATTGTTAAACATAAAACTGAAACTAACCTAACCTGTCACATAACACCCCTCTAAAATAAAGCAAACAAATCTAAAGTCCATGTGCTCGTGTGCGTTTTCATTTGCAGCAGTACTATGGCCATATTCGGATCATGTACACAGTGGGCTATTCCTTATCACTGGTGGCTCTGGTGTTGGCGCTTGGCATCCTCATATTCTTCAGGTAATAATTATTTTCAGTTGAAATCAATTCTAGGCAATGGTGGGACGTATAAGGAAACAATTCCTGTTGACCGCTACAGTAGATTCTGCATCAAACACAGCAGGCAGGGGAAAAATTAGAATAGTTAGAAAAAGAATAGTTAGAAATTGTGGGAAATACGCTTATTTGCTCTTGGTGGAGAGTTAGGTGAGAAGATTGATACCACTCTCATATCTGTCCATTAAATATAAGGCTACAGCCAGAACTTGGTTAGCTTAGCTTAGCTCAAAGACTGGAAGCAGGGGGAAACAGCTAGCCTAGCTATGTCCAAAGCTAACAAAAATCTGCCTCCCAACACCTCTAAAGCTCACTAATTAACATGTTATGTCAAAAACGTACAATTACATTACACTGTTGTGTGTGCTGGATTATTTCTTGGCTAGACGATAACTTCCTGGAATCTCTGCTGGTTGCCTGGCAACAGCTCCCAGCCAAGACAAGTCCGGCACATAACCTCCCATAAAACAGCGAATTGACATGTTTACACTTTGGCTTTTGTATGGATTGAACATTGGCAGCTTTAGAGGTGCTGGTGTTATGTTGTTGTGTCTTGGTGCTAAGCTAAGCTAACCAGCTGCTGGTTGTAGCTTCATATTTACCGAACAGACTTAAGAGTGGTATCAATCTCCTCATCTAATGCGTGGTAAGAAAGTGAATAACCACATTTTCCTTAAAGTAGAAGCTTAAAGTATTGCAATTGCAGTTTATCTGTGAAAGACCATGGTGAAAAAAGACAGATTATCTTGTAGACCATTGTTTCCTCTCATGCATCAGGAAACTGCACTGCATGAGGAACAACATCCACATGAATCTGTTTGCCTCCTTCATCCTGCGAGCACTGTCTATCCTCATCAAAGACGCTCTGTTGGAGGCCAACATCACATCGCAGGACCTCAGCGGAGACCAGGAGCAGGGATTCCCCCAGGCATCTATGCCTCCAGTGGAGCTGCTGGTCAACAATGCGGTCAGTAGTGATATGCAGCTAAACAACAAGCTATAAATGGCAGTGTCTTATCATTAAAGGACTGTACACAAATTATTAGAGGGGGAGGGTTATGTCTTTTTTCTGTTTGCTAAGGGGAGGGTAGTGTGTCTTTTTAGGGAGAGTAGAAAAATGTATATTTCAGCCTTGCGGGATTAATAAAAAAAAGGAATCAAATAGTCGCAAATGAGGCTTCCGGTGCACAGGGGGTCATGTGCAGAGGACAACAATCCTGTTTTTTCCCATCACCCTAAATTTTATCACTACTAACAGTCGTTTCCTCCTTCACTTTCTTCTGCATCATAACAAACAGCTAAAGGTTAAATGTGTCATATAAAGTTGGCATATTACAATACATGTTAAGCCTTTTGTTATGTTTGCCATACATTTTAGCACATTGGTGGCCATTGAAAATTATTTTTTCATAAATATATTAAAGTTTAAATTGGATTACAAATACTTCTTCTTCTATTTAAGAAATCTTAAATACTTTATGCTTTGTCTTTTTTTTTGTTATTAAGGAATGAGTTGTACCAACCCAGAACTATATTTTGAGATATTAGGGGGATATTTAATATATTTAATAGCTGAAATATAACATTTAACCTCCCAACTGCAGTAATTTTCATACAGTCCCTAAGAATTTGGGACAATGCTGCTGCACAATCCTGCAAATTAGTATCTTTAATAATGTAAAATGTACATTTTATTTTGTCTGCAACTGGACCATGGTCTACATCAAAGTACTCATTATCATGCTGATTATCTAATGCGGCCATTATATTTGTATACCCTATACATAATGTACATAATAATAGCATATAAAAACATAAAACTACACAAGGTCTAGCAAAGATTGTACAAACAAGACCATGACATGCATTGCCATAATTATGATTTGTATAACAGCACAGTACTCTTAAATAAAAATAAAAATATCAAGAAAAATAGTGTGTGTAGAAAATAATAATGGTAATCTTGTGAAAGGGTAATGGTAGCCACAAAGATAATTGTAGCAGCTAAATAAAAAATAAAATAAAAGGGATGAGGGTCAACGACGTGGGTTGATGTGTAGAGTGCTTGTTTTTGTGTGCTTGTGCTCGGGGGTCACAGCTGGCAGAGGCTGAGGTTAAAGTTGCCGCTGTTGTACAATCTCATTGCTGTCGGCACAACGCCTGAACGCCGGCGGCAGAAGGAGCTCTCATCTGCTGCAGCGCTGATCCCACCGTCCACACCACTCACAACTGACAGCATGATTTTGTTTAGCATTTGTGAAATAAACCTCACTGCTGTCTTGCAGACGACGGTTAGCTGTCGCATCGCCGTGGTGATGATGCAGTATAGTATCATGGCCAACAGCTACTGGCTGCTGGTGGAAGGCATCTACCTCCACAACCTCCTGGTCATCACTGTGTTTACAGAGAGGAACTACTTCAAAATCTACCTGTGCATTGGCTGGGGTGAGCTGGCCTGTCCGGTGTCTGTGTGTGTGTGTGTGTGTGTGTTTGTGTGTGTGTCTACAAGTCAGGGGATGCAAGGTAATTATGTGCAGTATGATACGTTTTGCATGAAAGGAAATTAAGTCAGAGCGGATAAACGTAAAAGGCTGTTTTACTACCAAGTGACATTTGCATTTAGACAGCTCTCATTTCTTTACAGGTACCCCATTAATATTCCTTGTGCCCTGGGTGGTGGTTAAATATCTATATGAAAATCAAGAGTAAGTTTCCACAGTGCTTTCCCTCTCTCTCTCTCTCTCTCTCTCTCTCTCTTTCTCTATTTCCCTCACTCTTGGATCTGTAGCTACTATCAGACCCTCCCAGACATTTTACATTTTAGTCCATTCATGTTGATTCCACACTCATAACAGCACCTCATATCAGGAAAAAAAGTTGGCAGATGGTCTTTCTCCTAAACATACGAATGTTGATACTCAGCAGCTCATGGTCAATTTAACACGTAATTAGTACAAGAGTTGGCTGCAATTAAATGTTTTATCTTCTGAAGGACGCCAAATATGGAAACCATGTCAGGACAGCAGTTGTGTTAGCATGTCTTTAACATTTCATGTTAACATTCAGCACCCAAAGTTTATCATGCAGTCTCTTAGGGTCTAACGTATACACTTCAGGAGCATTTGGCGGTGAAAGGGATTTTAAGTTCGTACTTTTTAAACCGCCGACACATTGTGTTGTTATGTAAAGCATTAAAAACCCATGACGGCGCTTTGGTAGAAACACTTTGGCCGTCAGTCTCTCACATTTCATCAGCCAGGGAGGAAAGCAGGAGAGGAAAGCTTTTTACTGTTGCAGGAGTTGCAAAACAGCGTGATAAAATGTGTTACAGAGTGAGCCTTGTTTGAAAGCATGTGAGGTATTTCTGGTTGTCGCTCACTGATCTTTCCTCTAATGCTTCTTCTTTTTCAGGTGCTGGGGGCAAAATATAAACATGAATTACTGGTGGATCATCCGTTCCCCGATACTACTGGCAGTTGTGGTAATTTCCCCTTCCTCCCTCTCATTCTGTTGCTGTCTTCTGCTTTTCTTTTTTTTTTTTTTTTGACCATTCCCTCCGTTCCCTCCTTTCACATCATGAAATGCTATTTCCAACACATTTGAATCCAGAGTGCCATATAAGTGGTTTATTATTTTTGCATTGAAAATACATTGGCAAAAAAAAGTGTATTCACCCTAAAATCCTACATGTTTATCCAGCACTCTTCTTTTTCTCATTCACACACTATACAATATTAAACACGCCTCATTTATTAATGAAGTGTAAAAGGCTGCTTTAGGCCCAGCATGTGGCAAACATCTTTAGAGTCAAAGCTTAAAGATTAAAGAATTATGATTTGCTTTGCACTTTGACCCACTGCACAGTTTGGCTAACCCCTATCCATACTGCGACCAGGCCCTTTATTGTAGGTGTGCTCTGTAAAGGTCAGTTCTGAGCTTTTATATAAGTCCGATTTGTCATGGCGCTCGGGTCGGGCCAGTTACACAGACATCCCGGCATTTTCCATGCATTAATCGTTCTGCTAAGTGGCCTGTATCCCACAGGAATTCCTGTGTTTGAGTTGTTGCAGGGACGGGCGGGCTGGTTCCCATTTCAGTGTTTCCCCCTTTATCCTGAACCCACTATGTTCAAGTTCAAGAGTAGAAAACTACACTATCAGGCACACAGAGATTGGACCCACAGAGCAGACTCGACACACGTAAACAGTTGAGAGCTTTTACTGTCCCAGAAGCAAAGTACAAGTACACAGAGCGAAGGTGTCCAAAGGGTAAGGCAAAACAAGTCGTAGTATCAAAAACTGGTCATACCCAAGTAACACGGGGAAGCACAAGTAACGCTGGATAACAACACACAAGGGGCGAAGATTATCTGGCAAAGGGAAGGGGAAAACACTGGGTGTATATATAGGGCCAGGTAAGTAGACAATGAGACACAGGTGAAACACATAAGGCTGATTAGGACTGGCGGGAAACTTGACAGGAACAAGAGGATAAGACAGAACACTACCAAAATAAAACAGGAAGTAACACAGACTAACAGAACTGATCATGACACACTCAGTAGTAAACAGTTGTGTGTGTGACTGCCCCTGCAAGAACATGTGAGTTCATCAAAGCTCAAAGTCTATGCAAATAACACACAGATACATATATAGTGTACAGAATGCAGTGTGTGTGTATACAGTATATGGAGTAGTTGAATCCACAGTGTGCTTATCATTTTAAAGAAGAGGAGATGCACCCTGCAGTTGTACTTTTATATCATTATTTTTCCATTTAATCCTAATAATACATTATTAATCATGGCATTTGGTTAACCTTCCTTTATATACTAATACAAGTTGTACTTTCAATAAATGGGCAAACTTCATTATGTAGATGTACAGTTTCATCCATCGTGAATTTTGAAACTTGAAACTTGAAGTGGTACTGGTCTGATGCCTAGTTGAAAAGATATGTATTGTTTGTTTTTAATTACCACGTTCCTTGGCTTGTAACTTTTACTTCATTCCAGCAAATCTTGTTGAACTGCAAAAAGTGCCCCGTGCCTGGACAATAACTGTATGTACAAATTAGGTGCAGGTTCACTTTCTTCTTCCAAGCACCTGCAAATTACCGGCAACAATTTAGTTGTAAATAAAAAGGTCACATCATAAATGATTTTCATCAGAAGAACACCCACCGTTTCTTGAAATGCCAGCTGTGAAAGGGTTCCCTAATAACAATGTGCTTCTGCTGTGTGTGTAATAATGTTAAAGGGTACGTTCACCCATATCACAAAAAAACGTGTTTTGTACTGACCCCTCTTGGTGTTAATCCACGCAGATAGATTTGGCATAATCTGCAAAAGTTTTTAGGTTTTCATCTGAGACTTTTGGTATTTACTTGATCCCTGTTCAACAGTTATCTAATGAAGTGTGTAGATTATGCAGCCGAAGTTTCAGCCTGGCATTGTCTCAAAACCTTTGCACATAAAACCGAAACTATCTGCATGACTGCACATCACTATCAGTAAGTGGGGAAATGTGTTTTGGCTGAACTGATCCTTCAAGATCTGTTTGTCATGCAATCCAAACCATCAACACCGGTGTCTCTGTCTTTCACAGATCAACTTCCTTATCTTTATCCATATCATCAAAATTCTTGTGTCAAAACTTCGAGCGCATCAAATGAGATACACAGATTACAAATTCAGGTGAGTTCAAACGTTAAAGCAGTTTCTCTCTTTACATAATAAATACATTCTCTCCACTTAATTCTGTGCTTTCTCCGTCTTTGTCTCTCATCCCCTCCATCTCAGGTTGGCTAAGTCGACTCTAACCCTGATCCCTCTGCTGGGTATCCATCAGGTGGTCTTTATCTTTGTGACAGACGAGTCCACCAAGGCCACCATCGCTCTGCGTCTCACTAAGCTCTTCATCGACCTCTTCTTCTCCTCCTTCCAGGTTGGACTCTTGAGCCAAAGCATCTATTATTATTTTCACGAACAAAGAACACATCATTTATGAAATATCTCATTGTCATACAGCTGAGGGAGAATGTCCTGGGTGGTGGCTAGCAGGGCGGTGAATCAGGGGTTCGGTGGCTCGAGTGAGAGTTAGCAGGTGATAATCAGGGAGGTTGAGACATTGATGAGGCATCTTATGGTTCCATAATTCCCCCTGTTGTTTCTGTACTGAGACAAAATTTAAAAAGACAGCATACAATATGTTTGAGGGAGAGATGTGAGAACTGAGTAATGCAGGAGATAAAGGGGTAAGACATGCCTAAATAGGATAAAACAGAAATTTTAAAGCACGGTCTCTGTTCTCAAATTTGAGTCGAGCTGAACTTAACAAGATAAGGAGGAAGACGCACTACTGCATCTGAGAATTAAATGTATCTCCTAATCAAATCCCAATCTCAAAATTCATGCTGCACTTAATAAACAGCAAACCGCAAAAGTTGTTCTTTCATCTCGCCTAAGTGTCATTCCAGATGAGCTTGTTCAGCGATCTGTTCCCTTCCCCCAGACAACCGAGAAGTGCTGTATTTACTTATGTGTCAGAAAGGATTACATTAACATAATGTGCTGTCTGCGCTGCTAACTGGCTGTGTCACACTGTGACATAATGACAGTGACCTTTTTGCTACGGGGACATAGATGACGTGTGTCAACATTACAGCCAACCAACAGGGGACTCGCCTTAATGAAGAGAGCGACAGAGAGAGGAGGATGTAATAAGCAACACAAAGTCAAAGATGACAAGTGCAGCCATGAGACTTCCAACTTAAGACAGAAGATACTCTAATGTGCGTGAGATTGCACTCAGTGGTTTAGTCATAAAGCAATAAACTTGCAACTGCACCATTTAACCAAAAAAGGTCCATACATTGATGCAGGCTTTGGATTTTCAAAATAATGTGCGAGTGAATATTGCACCTGTCATGAGTCAATGTAGGGGACTGACTCAGTATTGGTTGTCTTCACAGGGTCTCCTGGTGGCCATCCTGTACTGCTTTGTCAACAAAGAAGTGAGTCTCCTCATTTGCATGACAAAAACACTTTTGTCAACACCAGACTTATCTCCCGTTATCACATTAATAACATCTACTCTCGTCTCCGTCCTCTCCTCAGGTGCAGTCCGAGATCCTGAAGAAGTGGAAGCGCTGGAAGCTGGGGAGGAACATCGAGGAGGAATACCGCCACACCTACAGCAATACCCCCAACACGAAGACAGCCAGCCTGTTGAACCACGTGTCTCGACTGTCTCATCTCCCAGACATCGCCAAAACCTCTGCCCCAGTCAGCAGCCCTGAGGAGAGGCACAAGCTCGTGGCTGGATGCAACAACGGTATGGTCCACAATAAGGAGGCGGGCCAGTGCGCCTCCCCGCTGCACAAGGGAACCATCAGCAACTGCACCCTAGTGGAGGACATCAGCCTTACGGACAAGGTGCAGTGTTACGAGGGTAAGAGAGGGAACGTGGAGAGCCACCTGTGAAAACCGCTGGGAACGAGAACTTGATAAAGAAAGTTGGAGGGCCTTGAGCTCTCATCTGGCTCTGATGTTACTGCCCTGGGTGGCTGTGAAGAGCTGGGCTGATAGAGTCATCTGTCAGAGCGGTCTTTGCCCAAAGATCAGTGTCACTAGGAGACCAAGCGGCACTCAGCCCTCTCCACAGCCTGAGACGCTGACATGTCTAATGCGCTGTGAGCCTCGTGAATGGATTTCTGTAGATGTTTGTCAGGTGGTGAAAGAAAATGCTGCATGTTGAACAATGCGACAACAGCATCTCAAGGCAGATAAGCCATGTAAAATAATAAGAAAAAAAACCTGAAACCTCAAATAGCAACACAGGAAACAAAACAACAACAAAAAAAGACACAGGGTCCTTGCTTGAGCCTCTGCTTTAATTTGTGCTGTGTATCAAATATGTGTTTGTGGTACTGGAGGTTAAAGACAAACTGGACATTGAACTGCATACACAAAGAAGACTAAACAAGTTGACACAAAACAAGATGGTAGGGAACAGAGGAAAATACTTCTTCATTTTTGTTTTTTGCTTTGCTCTGATATTTGTGAATGGTTTCTTGTCTATACTGACTTTGATGAAAATGTACAGAAAAAGAAGAAACATTCTGTTGACTGTACCTCATACAGAAAGGTGACCACTGTGTTGTTCAAGCGGCCCCATTGAGCGGGCCCATTGGGAATTGGCAGCTGCTCTCACTAGGTCATTCCTGGCTTACATATAGACATTAAAAGAGGTCAAAAGATGGTATGGGATGAATTATAAATAAGCTAAAACCATCATCGCTTGACTTACTTAGGTGTTTTACAATAAAAAGAAATCTTTTTTATGTAGGTCTGAACCTTGGATACTGCTGAGGGCTACAGTTGTAACTGTGTAAATGTGCCAGGTGTGTTTTCAAGGGGAATAGTTGCAAATCTCTGCCATTAAATATGTTTTCTTTTCTTTTCTTATCTTGCCATCATGATGTTATCTGACTCACATGCCTTGGCGTACCTTATGAACCTCTACACAGTAGCACACTCAACCCTTGAGATGGAAACTGATAGGGGAACTCAGAAATCACTCAAATCAAGGATAGAAATACACAGCATATGGTCATGACCTATAAAGCCACACATGCATAAAGTATGACTCCAACACTGTGACTCTAAAGAACATGTCCTCTCTGGCTACAAGGGTGTTTTTACGATGTTAAATATAGGCTGTCATGCATGCAGATTGCGCAGATTTAGTGAGCTTAAGTTGTAAGTTGGGTGAATCATTCGCCGAGGACTTGTTCCATGTAGTGTCATCACATCAGTATCTCCACTGTGCAAACGCCAAAAAGTCAGAAAGCCTGCGTTAATGACTGCATGCGCCCAGTTGCTCTACAGACAGTGTTTATTATTCAGCCTTATCCTGCATCTGCAGGGGCTGTGGACACTCAGAACAAAACTCTGCACCCTTAAAGTAGAACAAAACCTCTCTAGTAAGCATTCTAGTGACAAAGAACACTAAATTAGCAGTGGCACATTTGCTTCTGAATACATTACATTTATTTTTAAAGAAGGGACGCCTCCTGCAGAGCATTCATTCATATTTGAGTTGCTAAACATTTTGCCAGAACTCACTCAACTTGACTTTGTATGTATGACTATTTGCACAATGTTAATTTATAATTGGTAAATACTGTGTGTGTGTATATATGTGTTTATACAGGTGATTTAATTGATTGCTGTCAATATATTTCATGGCATGTCTGTGTGTGTGTGTGTGTGTGTGTGTGTGTGTGTGTGTGTGTGTGTGTGTACTGTATATTTTCAGGTGGATATGAATGTGTGTAGTTTCAGTATCCAGTATTCAGTATGTGGATGCAGCCAGATATGTGATGGGTTGATATAAACCAGTGCAACTGGCTTCACACAGAGCACAGAGGTCAGAGGTCGTTATGAGTCAGTCCCACTCTAGCATAAACCACATGACATTCCCAGAAGCCATGCCTATATAAGGCATAAAGAAGACACAGCTCTGTGTTTTATTATAGAAGCTCCTCAGTGTCATTTTGTAGTTCAGAGCTAAATTAGAGCAAACCAGCGACATGTTTGTCATTCAGATAATAGCTCTGTGCATTTACACTTCAGCCAGGTGCTGTGTTGAGTCGGTATAAAAAATTGCAGGCTGCGGTTATTTTTCATCAGTGTCTGCTGAGGATTGTAATAGAGCAGGTAGATATCCAATTCTCAGAATTGAGCTGGGAGCATGACGCACACTCTGGCGCTGCTGTTCTCAGAGGTGTTTTTCTTGTTTTGCAGAGCAAGAGAAATGTTTGCATACTGACACAGTAACAAGGAACGTTGTGCACCTTGAGTGAAATTGTATTCAGTAGAGTATATAAGTATGGTCAAAGTATATTGCTAATTTTATTTCAAACTAATACATGTATTTTAAGCTGTGACCATAACCATGTATGTTTTTGAAGCCAGCAGCTTGGGTCACTCCCCGTTCTGGACCAAAGTGGTTCTGTCTGAATGTATTCTTGAAGAGGCCCAGATCAGTGTGTTCCTTTTTATTTTCTCTTAAAGGTGGTTATGTACAGTATATTAGCTGTGAGCAACCCATCAGTAAAAACTGACTGTGTTCAGGTGTATAGAGTTCATCATATATCGTGTCCGCTTATCAAACTTTGTCCAAAATGGTGAAAAAATAAATTACAATCTATGTGAAAGAGGGTTTTAACTTGCTGTGTCTTTTGTATTGGTGAACATTCATAATGTTAAAATAAAAAAGAGAAAGCATGTGCAGATTGACTTTCTTGGCTTATTGGTTATGTAGGCTGCAGTGGCTGGCTGAATGCCAGGGTGGCTTATAAGAGAGGTGAGTATTGATTCTAGCCCGGGGTCAAGTGCTGTTTGAGAGCACACACTATTCCTTATAGAGCCATTGGATAGGTCAGCTCACAATGACTTATTAAAACCCCTCAGTTTCTTTAAGGTGCCAGCATACTCCATCAGAACTGCTTGCCGGATGGTTGAATAGCTTCGGGAAACTCCCTTCCCCCACACCTTTCCGACGTCGGAATTGGGAGGGCTGCATCCGAAACGCCAATCCGACATTGACACCCACATAACGCCGTGATTGGCCAGGCATGCGGACGTAAGAAAGGAGCCAGGGTTCCCTCTCTATAATGGTTGGTTTTTCACCCTGCCTTCGAGTGTGGCCGAACAACTATAAACACGTCGTACAAACTAGTTCTTTTTAAGCAAAACCCGGCCCTTATGGTGATAACTGTTAGCAGGGCATCGTGTACTAACAGAGAAATCAAAGACTAAAAGGACAGACAATCTTAACTAGGATCTGTGTGTGACGATATTTCACCAATTTTAGCTTCACTTCATTGGCTCCCTATTCATGTCAGATCGGACTTTAAGGTGCTTCTGATGACTTGTAAAATTGTAAATGGGCTCGCCCGTCTTATCTCTCTGATCTCATTAAACCTTATGTCCCATCCCGTGCTCTTTGCTCTCAGAAAACTGCGCTCTTAAAAAGAAGTCAGCTGGCTGCAGGGCCCCTTTTCTCTGGAATAACCTCCCAGTTGATATCAGACAGTCTGACCTTTAAATTGAAGCTGAAAACTCATCTTTTTGCTTTAACTTTCAGTTAGTACTTATCCTTCCATTCAGGCCTCGTACCTGTTACCACTTTACTTCCGGGGGGTCGGTCTCAGTCTCAATGAATCTTTTAACATTATAGTCCATGTTTATCCTGCTGACGACAATTCAACTAACACACTGCAAACTGTTTGATATCGACTGCACTTCTCTAATGCTCTGCTGTTTTTGTTTCTGTACCCTAAAGCTGCCAAGCTGTGCTCTCCCTCCCCTTGTCTCTCCCCTCTCTCTCCCCAGCCTTCTCCCCCTTCTCCTCTCCTGCACTCAGGCTTCTCTGTGCTAAACCACCGGCCGTCCTGGGACCTCTTTCTCTCTCTTGGCTGTCGGCATCCAGTCTTTGATCTGGATCTTCGTCCCCCAGGAGATTCAGCCTCTCCCCTTATCTCCCTCTCTCCCTAGTTTGCATGTTATCATGGCTCTCTCTCTCTCTCTCTCACTGTGTGTTTGTTTGTTTCTCCTGGTGTTGTCCTCCTCTGTGTGTTTGTGTGGCCTGTCCCCTTTCCAGGTCTCTATGGTGGATATGGTGGAGAGGAGGTGGTGTGGCACAGATACTACATAGTGGGAGGCACGTGAAGCTGTTGAGTTGTCCTCCTGGATCCATCCTCTTCACTTATGTTTTACAATCTACATTATGTGGTCATAATTGTATGTAGTATGACTTTCTGTTGTGAATCTATTTTGTACACATGACATCTATTGCATGGCTGTCCATCCTGGGAGAGGTCTTCTTCCTCTGTTGCTCTTCCTGAGATTTCTTCCATTTTTTTCCCTGTTAAAAGTTTTTTTTGCGCGAGTTTTTCCTCATATCGAATCGAGGATCTAAGGATAGAGGGTGTTGTATGCTGTTCAGGTTGTAAAGCCCCTTGAGGCTATATAAATAAAATTGACTTGACTTGACTTAACCCTGTGATATTAAACATGATCATACTCTGACCCTGCTGAGACAGCGCAGCCTGTTTAAGTTTCTCACTTTCAAAAGCCAATGTCAGTCAACTGTGCTAATCTAACAGCTTACTCAGACTATTTTGTTGTACTTTCTTGCCAAATCTCTGTGCAAAGGAGTTGTCTCAACTGCTTCTTCAGCAGCGTGTGATTAATGCAAGAAAAGCAGATGTTTGAACTGTGGCTGAACATTTTTCTGCACAGCCATACCAAAATAAGAGAGCTGTGTGGAGCGAAGAGAGAGAGACGTGACAGTGGTAGTTTTCAAAATGACCGGATTTCTGATGTAATAGCGACCCTGACAAAAAAATAAATGTACAAAATATATCCCTAGAATATATATTTGAAATTACTGACATGTCCTTGTTTGCCTTAAAAACTAATTATTTACATAATGTTGTTTGGCAGGGTCTGCTTCCTTTAAGAAAAGACCACAGGGGCTTCTTTCAACATGGAACAATTTAATGTCTTTGGGGTATAAGAATATGGGAAGCGGTGAAAACAGCATCTTTTCTGCACTACATAATGCAGAGGGAATAAATATATTGGGGGAAAGGTTAATGGATGTAATGTTTGTGTTTTCTCCCCCAGGCCTGTGAACTGGGCTTGAGTCCTGATGTGGACAAACAGATTGTGTGTGATTAGGCCATAAAGCCCGTGTGTTATTCTCCACCCTCAGCTCTCTGACAGGCTTTCAGGGTGGATGCGTGCAGCTATCATCAGTTCCCAGGATCCTTAGCGTGGCACAGCTGGAGAGGCATGGTGCACCAGAAGGTGTGCACACCTTCAACATCCACACGTCTCACCAAGTCACCAAGCTACTTAAATTCTGTATGTCTCAATGCAGTGCACACATATATTACTAAATTAGTTAACACTGTGAGTGACCTGTGACATGTGCTTTGGGCTATATGAAATTACATCACAACGGATTACATCAGTGTTTTGGTTTAAGGAAAATACTTGTGCATAGGTGATATACAGTATTATAAGTTATATTCATGGATAATAATAATATCAGTGCTGTCACATTCTTCTTGATGTCTAAATGGGTAAAAAGTATTTCTAAATTTCATCTGTTTATCTGACAAAGGAGTTGTTTCATTTTGGTTCAGAGCAGCGGAGTCACTGAAAATGCTGAATTGTAACAGGCAAACTTTTCAAAAGAAGCCTTAGTTCTGCAGTTATGACATTGCCCAGAGCACAAAACGCAAGAAAATATCCAATATCACATTATTTACATGGAAATGAAGACTGCTCTCACTAAGTGTGCATTGCTACTGGCAATACACACTTATTTCCCCCTATTACTCTCTCTGTGTGTCTTGTTATCTTCCGCTCTCATTCTCTCTGTATCTGTGTCTCTGTTTGTCCAAGAGAGCAGAAAGAAAGTAAAAGAACGTTTCTTTACTTTCGGCTGTTTGGAAACACTTTGCTGAAAACTATTAAATACACTGGGTGCTTATCTAAACTGCTCTTTGCTAACTCGGTTTAGCTATTGATCACTGTACACTCCACGGAGTCATCAATTTACCAGCCTCTTTTATTGTCGTATAAATCCCCTCACCAGGCAGCTCCCATTCATCACGCCACTCCACCCACACTGAGCGAGCGAGCACGGGCGCTGCCAGTTTCAGGAGCAGCTCATGCAAACAAAATAAGGCAATGATCAAAAACTGGACTGTTTTTGCATCAACAAATTCATCATTTCTAAGGTTAGCCAGAGTATACATTACAGCATTTACTTTACCTTTCGACCCATTTTAAGTTCACATGAAAACAGTAGGAACATAAATAATTATAACCAAAGATCCAAACATGTTTGAAAACCATTTTTTATATTTTGGTTGAGATATAAACATTTAACTGAAAAAAACATTTCCTTAGGCACGTTAAGAGCAGTAATGTGTGTAGAGTTTCCATAAAAAGAAAATGAGTGATATTAATTAATCCTTTTAGGCCTTTAAGCCATTTAGAAATGGTCCCAAGCCCAATGCACAAACAATTCAACGAAGCAAGTACATACAGTATGTAGGCTAATTGATCTGAAAATTAATAGGTTTTTGACTATTTGAACTCGTAAATTAAAAGTAATTGCTTCTTTTAAATGGGCCGTGATGCCGACAGTGCCAATTTGCAAACTTAATGTCAGAAACCTTGTAACCCAGCAAGCAGAAGTGGGTAAATTCAAATATTCTCCCCTTCACAACTACAAATGTTTGTCACATCATTTTTCTCTCGGCCTATGAAAGCGTGTCACATGACAAAGCTAGCAAAACATTTCCTCATAGTTCAAGTGTAGAATGATGCTCAGCTAAATTAGCCCATCATTTACTCTGTTTCACAGAAAATGGAGGAGGAGAGGGGGAGAGACGAGCAGAGAGAGAGACCGTGTCATCAGTCAGGTTGTTAGAGCTCATTAGCTGTGTTTGAGAGGTCGCGTTATCTTCTCTCTCGAGCAGAGCAGAATCCCCTGGGTACACACACCCTGAGTCGAAGCAACCCAATCTACCAAAGCTACTACATCCCCATGTAATATGAAGAAGACCCTCTCAGCTTACGCACACACACAGCCTCATCTGAGAGATCCCCCTCACCACGGCCTAATAGTCTGTCAACAGCCCTGCATGGTCTGGTCTCAAGCATGCCAAATTAAATCAACTAAATGTGCAATCAGATTATCGCCATCAAACACAGAATAAGTTGAATAAATCCAATATCTCAGACAGCGTGGTGGTTGGAGCGGAAGCACTGAGGCCGAGTGACTGACGTGGCTCTGGGTAAATTCACTGGCCCAGATGGGAGTCTGATAACCAAAAGCTTGGATTAAAAGAAGAACTTTCAGTGCACGTTACCGTTCTGTGCTCAGCAGTGTGGCTCAAAATAACAGAGGTAGAAACCACAGTAGAAAATGCCAGTTCAAATTTTGGGAAATACGCTTATTCGCTTACTTGCGGAGAGTTAAATTAGAATATAGATAGCACTCTCATGCCTGTATGATAAATATGGAGAGACAGCCAGCAGCCGGTTAGCTTGGCTTAGCACAAAGACTGGAGACAGGGGGAAGCAGCTAGCCATTTTTCATGGGGTTATCTACTGGACTATTTCTTGCCTCTAAGCAGTTGCCAGGCAACCACGGGAAGCTCCAGGAAGTAAATGGTCCCAGCCAAGAAGTAGCCCGACACGTACCCCCTTGTAAGATGGTGAATTGTTGTTTTTATACAGATAAAACAAACGAGATATAATGTTTTAACTAGTGAGCTTTTGTTACCTTGCCAGGGTAGTTGTTTCTCCCTGTTTCCACTCTTTATGCTAAGCTAAGCTAACCAGAATCTGGTTGTAGCTTTACATTTACCGTGAGAGGTATCAAACTTCTCATCTAACTCCACCAGAAAGCCAATAAGCATATTTCCCAAAATGTCAAACTATTCCTTTGCGTCTAGAGGTGGAATCAATCAGCTACAATTCAAGAAGTCATGTCAATTTAATAGTGAGAGACGCTGTTTCTAGCACTCCGCTTGCTTTTTCTCTCCAGAGAAGATTAGAATAAAAAAAGACAGCCGGACTCCACACAATCAATTACTCAAATCAGGATGTAACTGCTAAAGTAATAGCCTCAAAAAAGCCTTGACAATGACAGAAAAGGCAATTTTACACATGCTATAAACAGTTCCTTCAATTGCTTTCATGATGCTATTATTTAAAAGGTGCTTATTCTCTTCTATTATGTGTTGAAAGTCCATGCACAGTTTGACCAGTTTGTTAATACATAACTGATGAATGACTTGATAGATTTTACAGCTTGTGACTGTCATACACACTGCACGCTGCATTTAACAGCAGCTGACACATGTTTTTTTTTAGCCACTCACTGATTCATTCACTCAAGATAAATTAAGAAATAATTAAACATTGACAAAACAGATGTTTATGTGGATAATGACACAGAGTGTATTCAGTATGATGTTGCTCATTTCATGACATTTTCATGTCATTTAGAAGCACTGTTTTCTAATGTGATACTGTAATTGTACATTGTTGTTGGCTTTTTTAATGTGCCATAACTGGGTATGTTTTAGCTACAGTGGAGTGTGGTGGACCAGATATTTGATTAGTCAGCCTGAGGAGCTTCATGTAAAACATTTTCTTCACAGAGACAAATCTGTACTGCAGACACTCTCTTCGACCAATGAAAAGACAACGTGGGAGATGTGTGCAGACAGGTAGGGAAATCCTGAATTGCCCAAGGACTGAATGTGTTGTTTTAAGTTGCTGTTGAAAAGTGTGTTCACAATTCAAAATGACAGTAAATCTTCCTGATACTGCGAGGGGACCACTGACTGAGGTAGCCTGTGACAATACATAACTTTGCCCCAAATGAACTTTGTCCTTATGTATTTGTCAGTGAACCACTTCAGATCTGCTGTGTTTCATCTGAGTCAAAGCAGCAACTCAAGCAGCAACAAGGAGACAGATTCATCCATATTGAGTCTCAATGGAGGCTACAAGGTGAGGTCAGGAAGAAACTTTTCATCAGGATTAGAAAATAAGAAATGTTTTCCAATGTTTTCTTCTTGATTTAATCTTCACCTTGAACTCAAAGTCAAAGGATTTTTTTCCCCCACATGCTTTATTTTATTTTTTTGCAATGTCCAACTTACTGTACGCACATCCACACTTACTGTGGGGCCTCCTGTCAAATCTAACAGAACAATTAATGATTCATTTTTCCCCTCCAGATTTTCCTACCTGGTTGGATGATTGGGAACAAGTCACAAGCCAGATACGAAATTTAAATTCAATTCATCATATATTTTATTCCACAAAATGCCCACGGGTATTTTCTGTATTTCATTTGGGCCAAACGCTCCAAAAAACACTGCTTAAGAAAAACAAATATGGCCCAGGCTTTCATCACAGTTCAATAACGCAGATTTCTGGGTAGTTACTATTCCGTGCTTTACTCTGAATTACAAAACCTTGCTGCAAGGAAATAAGCAATTATGGCGTATGGCAAACATCCCAAAGAGGTTGGGAAGCCAAACTCGTGTTGCTGTTTTTCATGGTTTCTCTGGGGGAATGACAGTAGCCATAATCGACTGGGCAACTGAACAGTTTCCTAGAGAGACTCGTACCACCTCACCTCAGGCAGTGCCACTGAAACTACTGTACCTCAAAGACCGTCGAGCCTTTTCAGAGACTGTGTTTAACTCCCCTCCAGCTTTTCTGACTTGTACAGTTCTCACACTCCCTCCGTTACTCCATCCGTCCTGACCTTTACTAGTAGTAGTAAGACTGGCTATATCCTGTACTGTATCATGACTCAAATGGAGAAATTTTCCGCTTAGCTCCCAAGGGCTACAGGTTTCATTTTATGCTTTACTGTCAGGTGTATTAAGAATAAATATCACATCATATACGATCTACGTCACTAGAATTAAACAGGGTGTTACTCACACTACACATGCACATATACAAAATATGACAAATGCGGTACTAAACGTTTAACCTGTAGTAACTCAGTGATAAACTGAACACATAAAAATACTCATCCCATTCAAAAGGATGAATGGGGAGGGAAATGGACCCGTCAGAGAAAGACATGTTATTCTTTCAAAGCTGAAGGTTTCTGTCAGAGACCAATCAATTACTCTACTAAAGTACAGACCATTATGTGGTTTTTCAGAGAAACCTTCAATGCCTTTTATGAGAGGATGAACAAAGCTTGAGCATAAAAGCTTGTCGAAAATGTCATTTAAATGCAGAAAAGGATGAGGATATAATTGAAATGAGAGAAATAGCACAGGAAGGAAAATGTCAAGAAATGTCAAGAATTAGCTTAAAAAATCACTATCTTTTAAAATGTTTATTTTATTCACTCAAACTTCACAGATCTATCTATCTGTCTGTCTGTGAACTGTTAAAATCTACTCTACCTGTTATTAAATATACACGTCACTATTTGTTATTGTTAATAATAATATATGTATCCTTTGTCGTTTTGAATGTTATATGCACATCATTTTGTACAACTAACAATACATTTGTGACAGTTTTCAGGTGAAACTCGAGCTTGTTACGTCTAACACTGGATCAAATCAACCCATTGTCTTGGGTTTTAATGGTGACCCAATGGTTTTCTACCCATGGGTACTGGGTGAAGTTAACCCAGTATTGTGTCTGTGCTATATTGACCCAAACTGAGTTAATTTTAACCCGGAGATATTTTGTGTGTATTTATCTGAGGTATAACAACGAGTCTTTTGTATATCATGCCTTCATTGACATTCGTCAGAGCAGGCCGTACATTGCCAGTAGTATTTGTAAATAGTGAATAGTAACAGTGGTGGTTACAGACACTCTCTTACAGTCAGCCTGTAAGTTACTGCCAACACTCCCTGTTTAAAACCATAATTAAGTGACATCATCATCATTGTTGGGTATTGAATTTCAGCTGTATCATAACTCATCAGAATTAAACAGCCCAGCTCTTTATTATCCGGATTACATCATTAAAAGCTCTGCATTGGATGTGAAAGTACACATCATTGTAAGATAAACCCCTAAAATTGAGCAACAATGGATTTTCCTGCCTACTGAAATCGAGTGACCAGAAGCGGACACCTTGACATCTGAAAGCCCTTCTTAATGGCACTCTCTGACCAGACTATGATCTTCTTATTACTGTGTCACATCTGTGGATCCACACCTTGCCTGAAGGACCAAATGTCACTTCCTGCTCACGGTTTCATGACCTCCTTAATGCCTTGATGGTCGTTCCAAAGAATTAACAAGAACATATGATGTGTCATTTCTGTCAGGCATTGTAGTACTTAATGAGAATGTTGAGCAGTGGCTACATTAGCATCACGCTGCTCAGAAACCTGCTGCAGCTTCACACTGAAGAAACAGGTCCAGTGAGCAGAGGCCGCCAGGAGATTAAAGCTGTCTCCACGGCTCTCTGCACATTCATTTACCCAGCAGCCCGGTGAGTGAATCCTGATGTACAATGTAACACTGAACCCCCCTGGTAGAGGATGTAAACAAACAAACTAACAAGTTAATGATTACCTGTTGGGAGTTGGATTGTCTGCTCATCTAAAAAGCAGGTGGTTTTGAGTAAAAGACAGAAACTTGCCTGCTTTGAATTCATGTCTGCTCATTAATCCTCACTGCAATGTACCAGAGCCCTCGAGTGCGCTAAATCCCTGGTGCCGATGGCTGCACCCGGGCAGAGGAGTGTTGCAGACAGTGATAGCCTGACTGAGACGCTCTACAGAGAGGTCATTTGCAGATGTTGTATTTCAATCAGATGTTTTGTTAGTGTCTGGTCAAACAGGATTTATGTTCTGCTCTCCTGAGTGGCAGTCACAGATGAGGTAATTCAAAAACAGGATGGTAAGGACCAAAGAAGAAGTGATGCAGAATTCACTGGGGAAACTTTTTATTTAAAGTGGAAAAAAGTTTAACTTGCTGCAAGAATCCTACAACTCCTAAATCACAACAGTTATTTCAGATTTGCACAAGACCTCAAGAAGGTCAAACCTGTCTCAGCTCCTCATTAAATTGATTGAAACATCTCTGGCATGTCATGGTTGTCATTTTTTGAGCGTGAATCTGTTTATTTGGCCTTTACAAGTTGTATGTCTTTCCTCAAAATTTCATCCTTTGTGATACAGATGAAGGTTCAAATGTTTTATCCAAAAAGGGGAATCAAGAGAGCTTGTTGTATGAAAATGGAAAAAACAATTAATCTCTAAACTGTTCATTCCATCCTCCTTGTAATCCATCTAGTATAAGACCCCTGATTACAAAACAAGCTATTGCCCCTCACCACAAAGCCACATCCTCTGACCACAGACTCCTCTCTCAGTGTACAGCCTCTCTGTGGTTGGCATCTGCTGTCCGCCTACAAGCCTCTAATCTGAGGAGTAAGAAAGATTAGTTTGCTCATCTAAGACATCTACCGCTTTTATCCCTGATCCCACCTGCAGTTTCAACTGGATAGCCTACAGGAGCACATCGCTATGTATTAACTCTACCTGCTCTGCCTGCTGTTATCCCACACTCGTGCTAAAACTGCTCCTCAACAGTAATGTATGTCATCACTGTGGTAATAGCATGTCTGTGTTCTGCCCAGTTGGAAAAAGTAAACAAGTGAATGTCCATCTATACAGCGCTGTATTTTCTAAACCACATGGCCTTCAGAGGAATGGATGTACTAGAACCAAGCCAGAGTCACTCTAATATTTTTGATTTTTCCAGTTGTTTGTGTAATAGATACTAGCTCACGGCATGGGCAAGATTTGTTATTAGTGTGGTCCATTCTAGATACACTAGCAATGGTTGCATTGTTTGTATGTCTGTTGTTATTTGCATATCTTATCACCAGTGTATATCTTTTCTGACACATTTTCAAACATGTCTTCAGCCATGCTAGCGGTTCTGTGAGGCTGTGAGTGCTATGAGCTAAATGCTAACATCAGCATGCTAACACCTGCACAATGACAATGCTAACAAGCTGATGTTTAGCTAAATGCTAACATCAGCATGCTAACACCTGCACAATGACAATGCTAACATGCTGATGTTTAGCTAAATGCTAACATCAGCATGCTAAAACGTGCACAATGACAATGCTAACATGCTGATGTTTAGCAGGTATGCTTACCATGTTCACCATCTTAGTTTAGCATGTTAGCATGCTAACATTTGCATTAGCATTACAAATTGGACAAAAGAAAGACCGACATTGCCACCCATAATGCCACGCGGCTAGCATGGCTAAAAGTCTGAATAACTTGAAAGCAACAACTAGTTATTAAACTAACTAAAGCTGCTCTTATACAGTATGTCTATAAGTAAATAATAGATCCCAGAGTATAGGCCTACATAATGTTTCAAGGGTACTTACAGAAAGCTAAAAATTGCCCTGTATTGCCAGCAAAGCCTTTAATGCCAAGAGCCCTGATTGAGTATGTAACCACACTTGTAACTGAGGAAGTCAGCATAATGGGCGAAGCTAAAACAGCTGTGACCCTAAGGTAACACATCTCTTACTGCATATCCTGAGTACCACATATCTTGTTAATGACCTTGCATCCACGCCTAAGTAATGTCTGCCTCATCACTTATCTTCATCTCTGCACGTGTCCAAGCTGGAGAAGCAAAACAAGCTGGATCCTGGAGTGATGAAGGGATGTAGTGTTTTTTTCCCCTGAGAGTAAAAGGGACATCAAATCGCGTCTTACATAAAGACATTGTTGATTACAACATCTATTCTAACCACGCATCAATTTTTTTTACTCGCTGTAGCTCTCACAGTGCCAGTGGACTTTCGGAGGGGTTGTTGTGATGGCTTTACGGAGGAGTTCATCAATCTTCGGCAGGCAATGGCTAGGCAACTTGGCATTGAACAAGCAAAGCACACAACATCTCCACTGACAGATTCTCATTTGTTACTTCACACCATACCATTAGACAATCATACATCAGCAAAAACAGTACACTGGAACAAGCAGCAGAATAGCAAGCCTCCGTTTTTGTCAAGAACATTTGTGAACAGACATCATGTCTCCTCATTTCAAGAATGTACCATGTTTTTCTTTGTACTGGACTCACCAATGAACCCAATATAAGGAAAGTCCATTTACCATGAAGCAGTGCTGGCAAGCATCTATAGTACTGCTGTCTGGTAAGCGACCGTATATGCCTTGGATTATTGTAAGCGTTAAATGAGAATGTTGAGTGTAAACCAGCAGCCACCTGGAGGCTGTGTTTATTGCTTTCAAGGGGTTCAGTCTGATATGTGAAGAACGACAAGGAGACTGCTTATTTTAATGAAAGAGGCTACTTGTAGACTGTTATATGATGTCAATCTTTTGGTGTACCCACTGACCCAATCCTGTATTCACTGATTTTTTTGGCACATTACACATAGTCATTGGACCAGTGCAAATGTAAAAATATTGATTATAGCAGTTTTAACTTTGGTTTTATCTGCATCTTCTTCTCTTGCAATATTGCCCTCCCACGCCCTCTGACAACAGGTGTGAACATGTCAAGCTACATTTAATTTATTTTCTCACTTATAGTCACATTCAGTCAGAGCATGTTCAGCTATGGGGCTAAAGAGGTCTAAAGAGGTCCCTCCTGTGGCACCAGACAGTGTAAGGGCTATGGGAACCAGGGCCACCGTAATGGAAATGCTGAGATATGATGCAGTCAGACCACTTGATTGTAGACAGAATCAGGCCACTATTTATGCCTTCCCTCACTTGGTTATCTTTGGGTACCTCCAGCCCTGTATGGATGTATGGTATTAATGTTCTGCCCTGAGTGTTTGTTTCCAATCTGCACTGTTTAGAAGTGATGGAGCATCCCAAGAGCCTCACAGACAGTACTTGGATCCTCTCTCTCTCTCTCATATATACACACACTCACATAAACACACAGCAGCTTTGCACACTCACATTATCACTTTGAGTAGTTTGCCTCAGGAGAATGAAAGCTAGTTTGCCTTGCAGATTAAATGTAAACGTAATAGAAGGAGCTTCACATCACAGATGCCCAGTTCCTCAGAACTGCGATTTAAAAACAAAACAAAAAAAACCCTGCAGCATAAGAAAAAAGATTGAAAAAGCCAACAGCCATTTGCTGTGCTCACAACAATTAAATATTAAGTAAACACAATGACTAGTATATGAAGAAAATTCTATAAGCCTTTTATGAAGATAAAGTAATGTGCCCAGAAGGGGTACATAACCGAATAATGTCTGCATCTCTCTCATTTCTGCTAACTCTCGGCAATCCCTAAAGAAGAAGCATCATAAAAATTGACCGCTCGCCAAACCCATTGTTCAGTCATAGCTTAGCAACCATAACTTTTCTCAGCATATTGAAGCAGTGTGCATGGGGCTGTAGTAAGAGCGATTTGGATCGTGGTTCTTTCATTTACCCTCTCCTAAACCAAAAACAAAAGAGCAAAAGTGTAAGGAATGGATTAAACAGTGTGTCTGCTGTAAACTGCTGTAAAATGTAAACTGAAATTGTTAGCAATAACACAGTGGTAGCACGAGTTACTTCCTATGCAAAGAGGCACATTAACTACATTAGTTAGTTACACCCACAGTGTAGTACTGTCTGGATGCTATTAAGAGTTTAGGGTAACCCTAAACTCTAATAGCATCCAGACAGTACTTTACTGCTGTACAATGGATTTGGCAAAACAGTAACCCCAGCCAACATTACCTGAAATTCTGCGTTAGCTACATTTGCCAAACATGTTAGGAGGTATGGGTCAGTCCTCGTCCTAACAGGCTCTTCTCTCATGTAACATTAAAAGTGAAAACATAGTGTTTGAAAATACAGGGACATTAGCCTCTGGCTATTAGCGCAATATCATATGTTGCCATCAAGTGCATATTTAAGACCCATTTTACAGGATCCTTACTTTAAAACAAGTCAGCAGGAAACATTAAAAAGTCTGAAGGAGACAGCGTTTTCAACCAACTCATGTAGCCAATGCTAGCTTAATTAGCTAGCTAGTTACAGTTCACATAAGAATTTGTCATTTCAGCTGACAAAATTGATGATGGCGGGCTAGGAATGAGAAGTCTGCTTTTTGTCTGCCCCTCTCTAAAATTAAGGACCCATTGTTTCAAAGATTAATAAGAATTTTGAGTGCTAAATCTGCCACCATTATTTTTGCAAATTGCTTATGTGCCCTGAGAGAACGGGAAGCTTAACACGCATAGCAACAGTAACTAAGAGGGTTGGCATAACTTATGAGGGCCGTTCGAGAAGCGTAAATGCAGTGTATCTAAGTTGGCTGTATTAAAGCTTGACAGAGTGATGTTGATTACTCTTTAAAATGACTTTAGAGAGTCTTGCTGTTAAATATGCTCAATGCTCCCAAATGTACCATTAACACAATCTAGTGTAATTAGAGTTATAGCTTATCAGTGGGTAGATACCATCATCAGATATTGATGGTAAACCACTGCAATTCTCATTTTCTGAAAAATCATGAGTGCTTTTTAATATAGCAGGAAAGACTAAATCATTAGGAACCTTAATTGCAGTGCAAGGAAATGATTTAATTATAAGCAAATGAGTGCTTAGAAACAATAAGAGGGTGGATGTGTGTGCGTTTGGGTCTGTGTATGTGGGTGGGTGGTGTAAGGGTGGGTTGCGAGGGGACAAAATCCTCCTTTATATTACCAGAATGGGCTAATATAAGAAAAATCTATGGAAGTTAATGTGTCAAATTCTCAGTTTGCACATCTTCCCTGCATCATCATCATCAGTATTTATTTTTTCCCTCAAGGATGAAACCATCTTGCATGGTATGGCACACTATAATATATAGGAGGGGACAGTATTGTTCAAACTGTACGTCTGAAAATCTGTTCCCTTAAATATAACCTTCTCCGTCTGCTTGCATCGCTCATGAGGTCTGTCTCTCTGTTTTATTGGGTTATTAAATTTTCCAAAATGTATCTATCAAGCACAGCAAACATATGGTAAATTATTCATTTTGCAATTAAGAGTGGTACTGCTAAATATCTTATGAAATGGCTCTTTATGACGCTCAAATGTCAGAGGAACCCTGCGGTGTGTGAGGAGAACATTTTCTAAATAGGACCGACAGGAAAGATTTACAATATTACCCTAAAACACTGTTTTACTCCTCTGCAGTTGTGTTTCTGTGAGATTAATCCTCAGCTTTGCAACATCAGCCCTCCCTGTTGTTCCCTCTTCAGTTTTATTCACAGCAGGGCTCAAAGTGCCAGTCTCCTGTTAATGCTCTTAGTGATTTTTTTTTTTCTTCAGCTGCAGTGTGTGTCTGCCCTGATCAGCAAAATAACTGGAGCAGAGACTCAAAGATTATACAGATGGTTTCGTCTGCAGAATCTCATCTTTTAAAGAGACAGAAGATTTTAGAGTAAAACTAGTTCAATTTGTTTCTTTGCACAGGTAACAAAACACAACAAATAATACATTAAAGGATTTTAAAAAAGGACTGTGCTGTTGAGATTTTTAAAAATGGGCTTCCATAGACATATCACCATAAAACGATGACAACTAAAATTAGATTTTATCACTGAGGAAAGAAAGAAACAATAAAATAATGATCAAATCACAGAAGTGATCGGACTAACTGTAGCAAGTCTGACAAATCTTTTTTATAACCTTTTTGTAAAGAAAGGATCTTAATAAGGTTGGTGTAATACATCGCAGCCCAAACAATATTGCAATATGTAACAAGCATTTGCTTTTATTGATAAGGCCAGTTGATTTTGTTATCTTACTGCAAACTGAATTTCCAGCTCAAATTTTCATCAGGTAAAACACCAAGACATCTTGTAGATGAGACTTGAGAGATGAAAAGGCAAGAATTACATTTACAGTAACTTTTTTTTTCAGTAAATATCATGGAATTACATTTATTAACATTTAAAGAAAGTTTGTTCAATTTAAATCACAAAAACACCAAAGTGTCTTTATTTTATGTGTATTATGAGCTATAATAAAGGATATATATGTGTAAAATCAAAGAAATAATTGAATAATGTATAGAAAAAAATATCACATTGTAGCTAATTAGAGAACCAGTTTATGAGATAGTCCAAGTTCCTGTTTCTTTCCAGGTCTCTGCATCTTTTCATCACTGCTGGTCCTAATCTGCTTGACAGTGTCAGTTTCCATGGATCCTCATCCTGACAAAACAGCCACTTCCTCTGATTCTGTGGTTTCCATATTCCTCATAAAGCTGACTGAACACGAAACTGATGTTAAAATAGTTCACAGCTGTGACAGTTGGACTCTCCAGCTTTGGAGTTTGAAAAACAAGTGGGAGTATTGTGGTGATGGGAACTAGACGAGAGGAGGAGGCAGGGGAGTTATCTTTGGAAAGCAGGTTGTAACAATTGAGCGCTGGCACAGGAAACGGGGCAGTTCACACCTCACTGCAGACTGAGTGGTATTAGGTGAGCAATCCAAGAAGTGTGGAGTGGAAAAGTGAGAGCAGGATAATGTCCAGCTGATCAAACATGTCTAGTGAGAAGAGAAGAGGGGCAAACAGTTTCTGTCACAGTTAGGTCAGTCTCTGCCAATCCACTACTTCAACATCTGTCGTCTGCTGGCCATCTGTGCCCTCCTGACCGCAAATACCAACTGTGTTTCTCTCTCTCTCTCCCTATATATATATATATATGTGTGTGTGTGTGCACGTTTGTACATGTGTAAGTACTTGTATTCATTTAATTAACCTGTTCTGAATAGCTTCACAGACATCTAGCTAGCTAGCGAGAAAAATTGATTTCTCTTTTTTCTGTGTCATTAATATTACAAAACTAATTTGGATCCATATCATTGCTCAAACCATCATTATCATCATAATCAGGGCTATGAGACAAGGATCATCCAACGTTTCTTAGAAACCTCACTTAAGGCCTTTTTGTGTTGTTAAACAGCAAGACTTTTTGATGGAGACTGTCTGTTTATCACAACCCACGACACAAGTGGATTAGACTGAATTAACATCTACTCTTGGATTCTATTTTAATATTTTGTAGCTGTACCAGAAGTGCAGCTGAAAGTTCAAGTCTGTTCAAAGGTAGCCGCTAAAGGAAAGGCAAAGGAGATATTCAAATCACAAGTGTTCTTGCTCAGTAGATTTCATGTCAATCTGCCTTTTAGATTACGAGACATCTCATGTGCAATGCTGACATTTTGACCCAAGTGGAGCTGTCCAAAATGAATTGTGGAAATTACCAAAAACATTTCAGATTATCTTCTGGGGGAAGTCCTTAGATATCAGGTCATTTGTTTGTCATGGACCACAGTGTTGGTGAAATTTTGACCTGACTGTGGTTCTTTATGAAAGATCGTGGGGTCACCTAAATCACTGGGTAAAATTCTCTGCTGTCGATGAAAATCGGCAACAAATTTCACGGCAATCTGGCCATTTTGGTTGTCAAGATATCTTGATATCTCCCCTAGACAACAAGTCTTCCAAATTACACGAGAAAATACGTGATTTGTAGAACGACACATAGAAGCACTTTCTGATCTGACGCCCCGTATCGGCAGGACGACATCATTTGCCTGGGCTTTTCAAAACTGTTACAAATCACTGTTGAAAAATAAATCGACTTTATGATGTGACAACACTCTGGTTAAGGTTTGGTTAGGTTTAGGCACAAAAAGATCATGGTGATCATCGTGATAACAGAGTCTGACAACTAAGTGAACAGAGCACAAGTTATTTATATGGTGTTCAGACAGGGGTGATTAAGGGGGGGCGAATGGAGCACGTCTCCTTTCGACAGTTGCATCACTGTACCCCCTATCCTGCGTACGCTATCACACTCAGACATAGGCATTGTGGTTTTAACAGGTTTTCACTAGAAAGAAAAGTACTGAACACTTCACCACACTGCAAGTTCACTGCAAGGCCATAATAAAGTTACAAGGTACAAAGTTTATACAAGTGTGATTATATGAGACTATATGATAAATTTGCCATTACAGTTAGTGTTAGGGGATCTTTGTTGTCATGGTTACAATAATAAATACGTGGTTAAGGTTACGGAATGATCGTGGTTAATTCTTAAAGAGAACAACGCTGACTGTCAGTCGAAAACCGGAATCAAACAACATTGTGTTAAGATACGACATTTTGTTGACTCATCCATCCACCCCACTTTTCACCCTCTGTGGACTTTGTCGCTCTATAAAATTACTACGGCAGCTAGAGGGTTTTGTCACTTGAAGGTAAACGTGTTGTTTTGGGGCGCTTGCTGAAACAACTGATGCTGGCATTCTTCTTGGGAAAATATGTTCTAATTTGTTTTCCCAGTTATGTTGTGGGAAAACTTTGGTTTAGTTTAGGGACAGACTGTGACTTTTTCTTCATTAAGACCACGATCATTTCCTAACCTTAACAAAGTGCTGTGAGTATCTAAACATAACCATAAAAAAAGTTTAATCATAGTTTAGTTTCTACGAGCGATTATTATATTGCAAGAGCCGATATTGTAGGAAAACAAATGAAATACATTGTCAGCGAACATTTTACTGACATGTTTAGTATCAACATTTTGAAAATTGCCAGTTAATTAACAACACTTCTTAATTAGGTTGATTGAAAAAACATAATTATGGCAGCATTACATTTCCTCCAAAACATATTTGCTGTTACATGTAGTTGCATAAAAGCACAATTTCTAGGAGACAAACTTCACGCATCAGCAAGGCATCAAGATAAAGACACGCCTCGCATGCAAAACCACCGAGTTAAACCCACAGAGCGGATGTGTCTCATATTCAGGTCTAACATGTTAACCTTAAAGGCATGATCCCGCATGGTCGGCTCTGAGTCAGTTTAAATTAGAGCCAGTTGTAACAGAGCTCTTCCTAATTTAGAGCCGTGTTACATCATCAGAGGGGATGGAGACGCCGGGGGCCGGAGGGCAGCCCTTCTTCACAGAGCCACACAGCCGTCACTAATGAGCAAGACGAAAACACTTATTACAATTATAAAAGGTATTTTTTGAGATGGCTATAGTATTATTGTAAGACTTGGAATTGACTCTTACTGTTATGTTACTGTTATGATTAAAATATGTAAGGTTTAGTGGAATCATCTTATCTTTTCTCATTAGCTTAACATAAATATATATCTTTTATTAATCTCAAGTTAATTCAACTTCAACTTCACTTCAGAACATGAGCTGTTCTGACACGTAGTCTTTTGACTTGAAATGGAGAGTTGAATGAATGTACTGCTGTGAAGTCACTCAACTCATTAAATTGAGTTTTAAAAGAAACATGATTAGCATATTAGCAGACTTCCCAGCATGCATTTGAGTGTTTAAACTCTTCACAGACCCATCTGTTTTCGTAGTTTGAAGAAAACACACATGATGTATACTTGCTGTGTCTTTAATACATGTTAAGATAAGTCATGTTTGTTTCTTTTCATAATAATGAGAACAATGTGAACCATGATTAAGGTTAGTATTGAATTCAGGCCCTACGCCCAGACACTTGCAATGGCTGAACAGTTGTTGATTCAACTTGTTCTCTCAAGTTCAGTTAACTATTATATATTCACTATTGGGTTTTACATTTTCAAAACTCATGAGACGACTTTTAACTAATTTTTCAATTTAAGTTCTGTTAACTCACATTTTTAAGGATCTACGTTTTACATTGAACCAACCTAAAATGATTTACAGTGCATTAGTGACTGGATTAGATGCTGCCTTGGTGTCAGAGCTGGGTCCAAGTTGCTACAGATTAAAAAAAATTTTATTAAAGAATTTTATATGCATTAATATACACAATAGCTATAGCATGCATTGTATATAACCTACAGTGTACAATAAATTAAGCTACAGGATTGCAAGTCAGTGAGAGATGAAGGACTTCTCCTGAATTATTTACATTTTATTCTCTTCTAAGAATAAATTCAAACAAATTCTCAAAACTGTCTGGATTTAAAGGAAAAAAATAATCCACCCACAGATACTCTCACATCGCAAAATAGTGAGAATGGAAAGAAGTCTTTTATCATTCATCTTCAGGCATTAATGCATTAATACCAGCACTTGACATTTACTGCTTTTGTTTTAGACAGTTGAAAGATGTCCTCTAAACGCTATATATTTAAATATTCTAACAAACTCCATTGTAGATGGACTGGAAATAAATATATGTTTTCCTAGTTACATGCAGAAATGAGAAAAATCACCAAACAAGACAGGAATGAAATTATTTTAGAATATTATTTTGGCCATCTTGCAGTGTCTCCTGGGATTCTCAATATTAAAATAATTTTGTCACACATACGTGGACCATTTGCAAACAATTATAATCTATGTAGAGAGTACACAATTAGACTAAGGCATTGTGAATTACCATCTACAACATGACTTCAGAACAGCATTGTGTGACCTTTTAGTTTTTCCACGAATATCTGTAGCTCAGGCTTCCTCATCTGCATTTCATTATGTAAAGGTCAACTACCGTACTTTCTGCAATCCTTATCCTACCATCACTTCAGACCCTCAAGAGCCCTTTTGTACTTTATGAGTTAAAAGGATAATCCAGCACTATTTTCTCTGGGCTGTTTTCTCCTCCGTGCTCCACTGTGAACAGTGCCGGTCGTGCCATGGCACCGGCATCATGCCTGACGAGATGATTGCCCTGTCAGCTAAAGGCTCTGTTTGATTATGCATGTTTTCACTTTGTTTTCATTCAACACCATGCATGCTAACTGGTTCTGGGGGAATGTCGAAGTGAGAAAGGTGCTGCTAAGATGTAATTAATCTTCTTGCCTTGTTGTGGTCTACAGCGTGAGGTGCTCTGCCCAGCGCCCATTAAAAATAACACTGGCACACTGGAGACACTGATGAAAACACCAGCAGGACAGCGAGGGCAGCAGGATGATTAGTAGAGCGTTGATGGGCTTTTCTTGTTCCTCCAAATGCAAGCGGTGTGATTGAAAAGTGGCTTTCATTAAAGTGTTTAATGAATATGTGTTATTTGCATGAGGATCCACATATGGAAGCGCACACTTAATAGCATTTGGGAGAGTATAATGAAAAAGAAATGTTGATTTACTTGGCAGACTTTCCTTTAATCTGTGTAATTGCGTTTGGAATACAAATTACATTAGCCTTGGCTTTGATGAGGCATGAAAAAGATTTTGTGTAGCTGAATTTCACAAACCTCATGTAATCAAATATGTGAATTCACTGCATATGCTTCCAACAAATGATCACACTTTATTGTAGTTACGCTGGTGTCTATTCTTTTCTAACAAGACTGAGTCTACAGCCTTGCTACTGTAGCTGCTCTGTGAGGCTGTACGTATGCACTGTGGTGGTCGAAGCAAAATGCTAACATTAGCTTGCTAACATGCTCAAAGTGACAATGCTAACATGCTAACGTTTAGCAGGTGTAATGTTTACCCTGTTCACCATTGTTATAGCATGCTAACATCAACTTATTAGCACTAAACACAAGGTTAAGTATAGGTGAGTCATTGGTTTTGCAGGTATTTGGTTATAAACCAAAGTATTGGACAAACTGAAGCCTGGTGATGGCACTGGAGCAAAAATCAGGGGATTACCAAATGAATTACAATTCATCCTGAGGGGAACAAGAAATGTACCAAATTTCATGGCAATCAATCCAAAAGTTGCTGTGAAATTTCACTCAAAACCACAAATGTCAACCTCATGGTGGCGCTAGAGGAAAAGTTAGGGGATCACCAAAGTCAGTAGGATTCATCCTCTGGGGACCACGAATGCCTGCACAAAATTTAACCGACATTGCTGCCAATAGAGCCACGCCATGTGTCATTCTGATTGAAGATTTTCACATTAATTCCAATATATGATCAGTCAGATTGAAACCATTCTGGAAGGAAATTACTTTGATTACAGCAAGATGCAAAATGGCCCTGAAAAGGTCATGTTCAGAATGTACCGCAGCACAGTTTTTACAGTGTTTGTATGATCCATCTGTGCATGAGCGGATGTGTGAGGAAACATATTTTGGCATGCAGCATACATGCAGTAAAAAGTGAGAGCCCCGGCAAGTACCACTGCTTACTCTAAACACACAAACTGTAGAGGTCTTGCCATGCTGCCTGCTGGGAATCATTATCCAGTGCTGGAAGCCGAAAAGAGACTGCCAAGAGTTAACTTCCTGACACCCCCTCACACACACTCTCAGTGGATAGATGTGAACTTGCTATGCCAGGATTCTAGTGTCACATTCTCGACCTTAAGCAGTCAACTGAGTGATAAAGAGCCACTACACGTACTTACTTAAACACACACGCACGCACACACACACACACACACACACACACACACACAGGCTTTTGTTTATGTTTTTGACATTTTCACTCATCACTGTTTGAATGTCTTTTGTGAGAGTGAATCTCAATGGGGATAATTAATCAATTAGAGATTTTAGAGGCTTGTTGTCCTCTGTTGAGTGGGATTAATGGGCCCATTTATGTGATGATGAGGCAGTGTTTTCACCGGGAGCTCTGAAGCTGTGTCATGCAGAACAGAACCATGGCGAGATCCCATCTGGGTTGCAGTGAATAAAGTAAATCTCCACCTTGTTGGTCTGCGAGCCGGTAATAATCATGTTGCACTGGCTGTACCTGATAAGCACCGGCAGTGTTCCCATTCAGGCCCCTCAAGTGTCATTTCTCTGGATCATTTGCTCCATTCTTTTCCCCCCGGAGACGTTTACATCCGAGAATCACTGAAAATAAAATGCAAATAACCCCAGCAATGAGAGCGGCTGATGTTCAGCTGCAAAGGCAATCAAGCTCCTCCATTCCAGCCGCCCCTGGAATCTGAATGACTGTCATCAGGAGCCCGCGGTGGGAAACATGCGCACACAGCCTACGCCACATTCCTTCACCTTTTTTGGCCACTTATGAGTGCAACGCAACACAAAGTGCACCTCATGATCAAACATTAAACACTGGTGCTGAATTGTAAACCAAACGCAGCAATAAATCAGTCCAATTACAACATGTAATGCAAAAAACACAGTTTTTATTTGTTTTACTTGAAGATATACACTTAAGTGCTGGTAGACTACATTAGTTTAAGAGAGAAAAACACCACTTAAGTGAACGCATAGAGGGGAAAAAGAGGATAAACTTGACCTTGGTGGAAGAGGTACTCAGATCCTTTTCTTTGAAAATGTTTAGAGACCAAATAATTGGACGATATGGACTATATGTTTGTGATGTTAATGATATTCTGTCATTGGTTGTGTATGTATGCGTTTTGATGTGTGTACATTTGCCTTAGAGGTTTGTTAAACGTATTGGCAGAGCATCTATAGACACATTTATGTTACTTATTTTTTCCTCTCCCCGCTCCTTTTCGATAATGGAATGAGAATTATGTTGTTACAGACTGTACCTTACATTTTTATTAAATAAATAAATAAATTATGTAGTGGAAGCACCAATACAACAATGTAAAAATACTCCATTACAAAGTAAAAGTCCTGCATTTGAAATCCTAATTAAGTAAAAGTACATACCAAGTATTATCAGCTAAATGTACTTAAAGTATCAAAAGTAAAAGTACTCATTCTGCAGAAATTTGGGCCCCGTGACTGACATATTAGTACATATGACTTTATTATATTGTTAATGCTGTTGCATCAATGTGTAAGTAGCGTTATACTGTTGTAGCTGGTTGAGGTGGAGCTAGTTTTAACTACTTTATATACAGTTAGTCCAGTGGACCCTCCAAAGGCTCACAAGATAAATCTGAGGGGTCATGAGATGATTGATGAGGCAGGAAAGAAAAGTTCTAATACACAAATCTGTAAATCTTTGTTTTATTGTGAAATATTACCTCGTTGGGCCTCGAACAGTTAATTAAATGATACCATCTAAGATGTTAAGAGGGGAAATGTCTCTGTGGTGGGACTGTTAACAACTCATACACACCTGAAACGTGAAAAGAGGCCCCAACTAGACACAGCTTTTTTGTAAGGGAAACACCAGTTTAATCTTTAACAAAATCCGTAAAATCTGAGAAGTAACTAGTAACTATAGCTGTCAGATAAATAAAAGTAAAAAGTACAATATTTCCCTTTAAAATGTAGCGGAGTAGAAGTATAAAGTGGCATAAAATACTCAAGTAAAATACAAGTACCTCAAAATTATATTATAGTGCAGTACTTGAGTAAATGTACTTTGTTACTTTCCACCACTGAAAGCTGATTCACTGCTGTATGAAAAAGTCAAACTCGCTGAAATTAGCCCTCACCTGCTTTTGGCCTATTGCAGCTCAGTGTGTCACTCAGAATACAGAGTATATGTCAGTATACTGACACCCACTGACCTGTCGCATTTTTGGCAGAAAATGTTCAGCCCCCCGTCAATGACTCATGGCTCCGCTAATAACTAACATCCGCCTCCCTCAGGATTGCTTCTATATCAGAGGCCAGGTGTGAGCAAAACAATATTCCACTAACTCTGTTCTTCCGCTGTTTAATAGAGGAGGCATATTAGGTTTGTAATGACAAGCTTAAAGACATAAGCAACAAGCAGCTCCCGTGTGCGTCCAAAAGAACGTTTCACCTATAATGTCAGGTGTTATTTCCATCAAATGAAATGTGCATTTATAGGTGAATCTACTGTTTATTTTAAATCAAGTCAATTTGGCCACAGGGGCAAAACATACAAGGAAAGGAAATGAAAGCAATTGTTTTATAATGTGGCCACAAAACAATATACGGCTGTTCTCATGTGTTAATGGATAAAGAACTGTCCCCAGGCACATTCATCATGCAAAACATACAGCTGAGTTAGAGGCAGGCAGAGGCTGGGAAATGTGACTTTATTTTAGAGATCTATTTGGACTAAATGTCAGGACAGTTTACAACAAACAGGGCTTAAGTGAAAGGGAACACTGCTGTTTTTGTTTTCATTTAACTCAAAGCATGTCTCACAAAGATGGATTAGCCTTTTTAGAGAGCCAGAGACATGTAACCGTGAAAATAAAAGCAATTCAGGTTAAATGCATTCTGTATTGTCTCTGTCTCAAATGTTACAGAAATTTGTTTTGGTAGTCTGTGGTTTCGTGGGCATAATGTTGCTGCAAATCAAAAGGAAAACGCAGAAACGATTTCATCCATCTAAGATTAAATGTAAAAAAATATGAATCTCTATCTACACTTTATCAATTAATCAAAAAAACATATTTTGTTATTGAACATTTTGCCCATGCTGACCTTTGCAGGGACTAACATTTTTTATAATATAAAATACAATGCAATACAATCAGACCAAATATATATTATATATTTGGTCTGATTGTATTGCAGCTTCACAATTCAACAGGTAATAATTAACATGATGTATGTGCGTCTCAGCAAGTGTGACCCTGTTTGAGACAAGGCTGATGTTTTTAGTTTAATCTTGTAAAGTTGCATATTTGTTTGGAGGTCAGTAAACATGACTAATATAGGTGACCGTCTGCAGTGCAGTGCACAGCCTCATAGGACAGGCTGGATAAGTCGCTCTCAGTTTCACTCATACAAGCATTAAAGGACCATGTTTTGCATGTTATAGCCCATTTACTACAAACTGTGTGTCAGATTTTCCAATGGATACCATGGGTTTCAGTTTAATAGGTAATCCATTCACTATTATTGTTGCATATAAATGCAATTGAAGGGACTGACTTGAGGAGAACCATTTTGAACACAGTATTTCAAGTGGTCCATGAAAAGCTCAGATATGCAAGACTTGGGGTTCGGTTGCCATTTGGTTGCTATCCATGAGCGGCTCTGCCAGGAAGTGAAACCCATAACACAAGCATTAGGGAAATGAACATTGTTAAAATAATGCAAATTTTGTAGCCTTTGTGCATTAATGTCGCTGTTCTCAAATTATACTGATGCCAGAGTTTCTCACCATCACTGGAATGCACCAGCCTGGAAGACTTCTCCAAACAAGGCATGATTTCAAGGTTTCAAGGTTCATTTTATTTGTCATTTTACAACACAGGGTCCAACAATGAAATGTAACTTGTAGCCCCTTCATGCTACACACACATAGACCATATATACAAATATTTAAATTTTAACAGAATAAAATAAAATAAAACAATATATACAGTTACATATAAGTATATACCTATACACGTATACACACAGAAAGTTTGTACAGTATGTGCAAAAAGAAAGACCATTTAACTTTTCCAGAGACTGTGATGGATTACTGTTCATTGTGTGAAGTGAAGTGAAATAACTGTTCCCTAAAAAGAAGGGAAAACACCTTCATCGGTCTAAAAATCTATAGTACGCTTTGGAAAATGGTTTGAAAGTAATTAAAAGATCTTGCCATTACACAGGTAATCCAATGGTCAGTCTACTCATTATTGACACACTAAAACTGTCCACAACCTACAATTTCCTGGTAACAAAGGTAAAAGTTAAATGCAGGGAGGACCATTTGAATTTGTAGACGTCAACATTGATCTGTGTTTGGAGAAGGAACACTGCAGCTTCACTCACTATTGAAATATAATGAATATTTGCCTGAGGATTCAGGAGTCGCTGTTGTCAAAACTCACTGAGCCAAGTTAATGTAGATGAAATTAACAGTCTTAACTTGGTCTATTGATATTTCTCAGGATAAGTTGTCATGCCAGCTGGAGTACATGCCAACACACTTTTATCTTCCTTGTCAAATTCAGATGAATTTAATGCAAAAGCTTCCTGTGTCACAATACAAATAACTCTATTCCTGGTCAGAAGTATTGTTTGTTCACACAGATTTGAGGGCATACTCTGTGGGAGAGGGAAAGTGCTCTGACATTTGGTGAAGGTTGGTGAAAACGACGCATCCTGCTGGAGGAGAAAACCGCTCCGACCACACCATCACCACATGAGGCAGAGTACACAGTGATCCAAGTCCTCCAACCCATACGACCACATAGGTCGTTTGTTCCTAACCTCTAATACGACCCACACAGGGGCGTAAATATAGACAGTGCGGGCAGTGCGCTTGCACTGGGGCCCCTGGGGTAGGGGGACCCATAGAGAGAGTGGGCCCTCCAACAATGTGTTGGTAGAGAACGGGCCCTTATGAGTCGGAAATATGCCTAGTGTGCACTAGGGACCATCATAATAGCATGCACTGGGGCCCGTCGTAACTACCTTACGCCACTGGACCCACAGGAGTGTTTCCTAAATTAGCGCCCCTACTGGTGGCAGGAGATATATCTCCAAAAATGACAGAATAGGCAGACTGGACCTGGACGTCGTCATGGTAACAATAATAAACACATGGTTAATGTTGTGAAGCGGTCGCTGTTTGGTTAGGTTTCGGCACTGAAACTACTTGGTTAGGTTTAGGAAAAGATCATAGTTTGGGTTAAAATAAGTACGTTTGTTGGTTAAGTTACGTGACGGTCTCAAGTTAAAATAAGTCAAGGTTGACTTTTGGTCACGAACAGCGGTGTCCTGGGTGAAAGTCCTGTGTTTTTTATACTACCTCACTGGACTTCCACCTTTGCTCCTGTCATAATTACATACTATAGCCACTAGAAGACCGTACATACAAACGTATATGTGGGTCATAATAAGCTGCTGCACAGACGACCTGTACGGACGTATTTTTTGGGAGGACAGTCTCCAATGATCAGAGCTGTTGCCTCCGCTCTCTCCAAAGTAACCAGCCACTGGATCCAACTTGGCAGCCTTCACACTTAACACTTACAGTAGAGTAATGAGATCATGCCCCATCGATTATCAAAATAGCTCCCAGTTCAGCACCAAATTGTTTTTTAACACAGTCTGATTAGTAGCCAGGATTAAAAGTCATTGGTGAAGTGCACAATATTTCCTCCTTAAGCAGCTGTCTCCAGGTTATTACTGTGGCAATAAAAACTGGATGCCAGTGTCAGACATCTGCAAGTTATTCATGTGTAAGACTGTAAAGTTGTCGGGTCATTAATCAATTCAATTTAATCATGCTTAACAGTTTAACTGTGTGATGCAGCAGCAGCTGTTTTATTTTTCCTTCACTGTATTTCAAAGAGTAAAACTTGAAAATGTATCTCTGTGTTGCAGAGGAATACAGAAAGTGTATTCTGATTATTTCAGGACAGCTGAATGTGATTTGTTGTGAATCTTTATATAATGCCATCCCAGGCCCGGGGAAAAACAAGAGGGAATGAAAAACATGAGATAAACTTCAGACCTCCTTCAGAGGAGCTGCAGATCTGCATGAGTGGACTTTGGTGTTCATCACAAACTTCCACGTAATCGCAAGTGACATTTAGAGCAAAACAAGTGGATTACACCATTAGAAATAAGGGTAGTTTCATTTTTAATTTTCCACCAAGCTCTCTCCACTCTCTATTGTTGCAGTTATGCCTCTTTTACATGAAACCAAAGGTAACAGTGTTCAGTGTCACTGGCTGTATTGGGTTGATAAGCAATATGATTACCTCGGCCCACTAATAGCTTCTGTACGTCCACTGATGTTATTAAGCATTGTGATAAATGCAACCCCCACAGTTCAGTCATCATTTTTGTTTTGTAACTTCACTTCCTGCTGCACAAGCCAAAATGGACTGAAATTAAAGCAAACACTAAATTGCTGTGACAGGGAAAATGGACCTTGAACACTTTGGATATAACACAACATGTCTCCATTACTGCAGCCATTGTTATTTTGGATGTAGGAGTCTTGTCTGACCTTTTCTAAGGAGGCTGGATGACAGAGCCACGGTGGGCTAATATCATTTGTTAGTCTTCTGAAAACAAAAACAACATATTTTACAAAACATTTCTGATGTTCCAGACTAATGGCCCGAGTGTTTGTCTACTACGATCTGTTTAATACTGAGTTGTCACTGAGAACACAACCTGCTGGGTCCTGCTCTTTCTTTTTTTTTCATCTTCGTCGTTACCATTAGCAGTCAGCAGCCTCTTGTTTTGCTCTCTCGTCCTACTGGCCGCTGACTCTGAGTCTGCACTGTAATTTTGCTGTCAGATTGAAAGAGCTTGTTAGCTCTGCTTCACAATTAGAGAAACTGCGATTCAAAGAGAGAACACAGAATTGTAGAGAAAATTGGGCCACACAATTAAACATCTTTTGTTTGTAATTTGGACTAATTCCCAGTTTAAAGAATAGTATTTAAACAGACTCTACACTCAGATGATGTGCAGCAGGACAGAATAAACAAGTTAAAGTTTCAGATTTTTTTTTTGCTTGCTTGGTTCTGGACCAAATGCTGAAATCAGACTCTGCTCTGCCAGTCACAAGACTCACTATCTTCCTTATATAATGTCTTTTTGACATCCACCCCCTTGGCTTTCATTCCTGTTTGCGTGCAGATCACTGTTCTGGCCTGGCCTGCAAAGGGCTGGAGGCCGGAGCACAGAGAGGAGGCACGTAGGCTTAGATCCGCAGTCAGACCTCGAGAGAAAAGCCTGGCTCCCACTCTCCATCCCACAAACTTTTCCATAATGTGAAACCATCGCTCATTCTCTCAACTCTGCGATCGTTCCAAACCAAGGAGATCAACGCTGTTACCACCCAGTGAGAAACAGGCAACAAAATACCTCAAGAGAGAGGAAGAGAGGCATATTGCTGTTGTCAAGTGAAAACTGTTCCTGTTTAAATAAAATTTCACAGATTTATGACTCCTCTGTTGCACACATTTGGTCTTATGAAACCCATTAAAAACACTTTGGAAAAGTGGTATGGCAGCAGCTTTAGCTTTGAGCTCAACCTGTGAGGACAGGCCTGGTTTAAAGAGGTCAAACAGTGAGAAGTGGTGGCTTCTCACTGGCTGACGACCCTGCAGCTGCTCCAAAGGCACCATCAGAGGTGCGACAGGAAGCAATGCTCTTCAGTCTTTCCACCAAATTGCAGCTGTACTTAGCCAGTTTGTGCTTGCAGTTGTTAGGTTAGTGCAGCTAAAAGGTGTAGCCAGATAATATATACATTGCTCCATGCAAATGTCCACTTCAGTAAATCAAGGCAACGTACAGTATCAGTGTATGTTTCCCTTTTATGGGCTGAGGATAGAGGAGGATGAGGATAACTTTCTCAGCAGAGCCTCGTCAGCTTTTTAAAGAAATGTCAGCCTAAATAATGAAAGGCTACTTCATTTATTTATTTTGTATTATTAAATTGTGATTCACAAATTGCAAAAAAAATATTTGAGGTTGACAATTTATTTATTGGCCAAAATACAAGATTCAGACAGGATTAGTTATTTATATAAGAAGGATGCTGGTTCGCTGTAGCTTGAGATATCATTACCTTATCCTGATTCAAGTGGCAGCATTAAATTAAGCATTTTCAATACTTCAAATTTGACGGTAAAACCATAAAAGCCACAAAAACTCTACTGTGTAACAGATTCGGTTTTTGCCCCTGTAATCCTGTCTTATACTTATTTAGTCATAAGTTGTTTCGGTGGTGACTTTCCATTAAGAGACAAATATCTCATCAGTGTTTACCATTATAACTGTGGAACGGAAACCTTGTTAGTGCTCCCGTCTCAACACCGTGAAATTGAATGCCTGTCCTTTGCATGTTTTTCATCAAACACTTTGTCAACACACTCTTTTTAGTCTTGTATTTTCACAGGCCACGTTTCTATGTGAGAGAGAAATGTGCTCCGTTTGATAAGACCTTCACAGAGGTTGAAACGTTTTCCGACGATTTCAAGGGAGTTGCTGGTAGGGTTTTTTTTTTTTTAAAAAGCAACAAAGCATGTTTGTTCATATAGAGTGAGCATCCTATCAGAAATCACAGCTGGAAATCATTTCTCCTTGTGTTGAGATATGAACCAGCAACATGTGGTAAAACAATTATTCCTGTTTGAAATCTCAAATTCTGCTTCTGCTTCTGTCTGTTCCAAAAACTTCAGTCAGTCAGTTCTCAGCTTCAAACCAAAGTTTGAGGTCTCTTTTTCCTCTTTTTCCCAGAAACGAAGACAGAGGGAGAAAGAAGGTATAAGTACTTGTGCTAGTGTGTGTGTGTGTGTGTGTGTGTGTGTGTGTGTGTGTGTGTGTGCATCATTAACATCATTAACTGTATCCTCAATGGATGTTTGCCATCACAGTGGTCAGTCTGTATTCTGTCAGTGACAGAGACAGATGCCTGATGAAGAGGAACCTACAAACCTGCGTCAGAGGCTGCACAACAAAGTAAAGCAGGACACGTACTGAAAGAGAAGGATATACACGCAGACGTACACTTCTTATATGAAGCATTATGTGTCATTATCAACCTATGTCATCATGCAGCTCTTTCAGTGATCCCCATGACAACCACACTGTCTCGCCATTAGATGACTTTTTGCACAGCTTTAACAGGGTTGTGTAACCTGTCCATTAACAAGTTGAGAGCCCCACACTGTTACCCCCCCCAAAAAAAGTCGTATTATTTATCAAAAGAGCTGATCTGGATATATTCATCCCCATACACATTCATCTGTGTAAATTGATTTGTGTCATTCAACAGGTTGGACTACAGCAAGAAAGTGAATCTGTCTTTTCTCTTTACTTTTACATCGTAGAAAGAAGCATCAAAAGTAGAGCTGTCATGAGTTTGACGCTGAAGACGACTATCATCGCTCAAATGCCGTCATCGATATAGACAATAAGTAAACCGTGGGACGTGGAAAAATATCAGGTGTCTTTTAAAGCCGAACATGATGGATTGTACATCCCTGTAAAAGGTAATACTTGGAAAATAATACCTGGAATGATATAAAATAACAAGAAGCCACAAACCCACATACTGCTACTGAACCAAGACTCACAACTCTTTTTCTCAGAATTTCAGTCGAAAAATGTGTGTCTTCAGATGAACATTGTTTCACAAGCCGACACAAAGTTTTAAAAAGCTGCTGATTGAGGCAGCTAAATGACTGTGCTCAGACTGACGGAAGCTCAGTAAAGAGACACATTATCAACAAGGCCAAGGCCCACAAGATAAGCAGAGATTCTTTTATTAATTAAATCAGTCTCATTTTTCACAAGTGCATTTTTAAGAAATTGATTTAAAACTGAAACGTCCTCTCAGGGATAAACGACATTGTCTTGACTCTTAACTTGACTACTAAAAATGTGAAAATTAGGCCTTCCATCGCAATCTTGAAATCACTTTCCATCATGTGAAAATAAATAATCTTGTTTTGGCAGTGGTGACCAAAAACTGTGTGGTACAGATATGCTCAAATTCTGCATCATAGCAAACAAATACACAGTATATATATAAACATACACAGTGAGGACAAAGAAGGCCTAGTATTAAAAAGTATAATTGTCTGGTGCAAGACTCAACAGGATTTATTAGTTATTATTTCATCAGAGAACGCTGGCTACATGTTTACTAAACCTTCTTTGCACCACCCATATGTCAGATTTATAGTTGTACCGTTCATTGTAAGCTAACACAATCTGATAATTCAAGTCATCTGTGTTTGTAATGCTGTGGGAGACAGAAAAATGTCATGACATTTCTTTCCATTGCAATGCCTTATCTGTGCTTTGCGTGATAATGCATGAGTCACTTCCATTTTGTGTTACGGATGAAAATAACGTTGCATGAAAATGGATCCTTAGACGCAAACTGCTATGTGACTTCCTCTTGGCTCGTGCTATTAGTGGTATTTAGTGGGCTCTTTTTAAGAATAGCATCAATGATGAAGCTGTCCCACACGGAGAACCGCTGAAAATGTAAAGGCAACCTTGAGATATCACTTCCTTCCTCTCAGGTGACAACCACTGCACCGAAATGCCGCCTCAGTTGTTCGAGGAACATGAAGGTGAGGACCGTGTGAGGCATGAGACGGATAGCTGCGGGAACAAGACCCTGGACACAAATCACATCATTATTTCAGTAAGTGAAAAGACGTTTAAAATGCAGCAACACTGACAGAATATGAATATAAAGAGTCATGCTTTTGACCGGAAGGAGCAGTGTGAAACATCATGTCTTTGTGTTATTAACAGTGAAGGGGACATCCACCTTGTAAAATGCCTTCGGGCCCAGTTTTGCTGTTTCTGTTAGACAGTGAAACACACCCTGCAACAAGGAGACATAAAAACTAAGACATGTCAAGCTGTGTAATTCTCCCCACAGCCCATGAATAAAACATACATGTCAGAGTGATGAGAGGGAGACCACGAGAGACTCCCCAAGAAACCCCAACCCTGCTGTCCAGCAAGAGATAAAACCAGAGCGTACAGAGAAATCACATGACAGCTTGTGTTGTACACAAACTCACCCCATATTCCAGTTTTGAGTTCATTAGTCTTGTTTTAACAACATCAAGTGGTTGGCACAGGATTGTGGCACATCCCCCCTGCGTGGAAAAGGAGAAAAGGTGTCTTATTTTTCGGAAAATGTGGGGATATTATATGCGCAGTGACAGAGGTGACTCACTCACCGCAAACACGCTGGCCAGGATGTGAGTGAGGATGCTGTCAGTCAGGTAACCAGTAGCCAGAACCAACTGCTTGGACTGGTCGTAACAAGACAGCTGCGGGGGGGCAAAATGCAAACATACTGCAAAATAGTACAGAGGCATTTTGTGATGTAATAGTTGTATAACGCAGAGGTCTTTACCTGCCCGACAGAGACCAGTGCACCTCTAGTAGATGCCACTGTAGCACCAGAGAACAGTTTCCTCAGTCCCTCTACAAAAAGAAACAGCAGAATGGAGGTTGTGTAAAGGTTTGCTCTTGTAATTAGGGTTCTCAGTCATGTCACATGCACACATGCTAAAAAACTTTTGTTATGCTGAAGAAATTTTTCACACTTGCGGACGTTGTAATAAGTTGATCCTTTTTTTTTGCAACTGAAGAGACGATTTCAAGTCGTTTGTCAACATGTTTCCTATGTAGCGCAACATGTGAACAACAAACCTTACTTTACAAACCTCAGCTGTAATGTAAAGTAAGAAAGCATTTATGAATCTTACCCTCCTTCCAAACACGTAATAGTCCGTCTAGTGCATGAGCATAACTGGTAGAAGAAAAAAGAAAATCACAATGTGGTGATTTGCATGTAACTAATGATGACCACAGACATGTTTTCGCAACATAAAACAATCTGTACAGGATGTATTCCCATTTTCTACTTTTACTCACTTTCTCCTGAGCTCTGCCGGCAACTTGACATCATTCTGCATTCTGCACAGACGAGAGATTGAAATATTTCAAAGCCAATTCATTGTCAGGATGAGTAACCTTCACAGTGATTATCTTGCTATTGAATTCAGTGAAAATTGGCCTATTAAACCTGAAGGGTGAGCACAGAAGGTTGTAGCTTCTTCAATTAGCGACAGATCTGAATCTAACACCGACCCCAGTAATGAATTTCACATTGCGGTACTACTTGGTTTTTGCCCTACATGAAAATTTAAAAGAGAGGGAATTACTTTTTTTAGTAGGATTACAGCAGTCTTCATTTATTTATTGTGTCAGTTGTGCACCCCAACAGCAGTGTAATAGTAGCACTGCATTGTATGATAAAAGTAAAAGTGCAGGTTGTGACTTCTACCTGGTGAACAGCCATTAAATGAATAATGTGAAGTAGAAAAGAGTTATGTACCATATAAATATCATACAAACAGTTTTTAAAAACACACAAAATATCTCTTTCTTAATAATAATTAATCTATCCACTAAACTCACCGGACATTCACCAGGTCAGCTGGGGTCCCAATGAAACCACCTGCAAACCCTGTTGGAGAAAACGCATTAAGTAACAAAAATAAAATAAAGACTAACATGCCAAATACTGTCACAGCACATACCTCCAAAGGCACCCAGCAGGACTTTCTGGTAGAAAGGCATGAGACCTTTGTTCTCTCTGTTCATCTTGTCCCTGACAGTCTCATAAATGGCGAACCGTGACAAAGAATATGTCATCTAGGAGAAAGGCAGAAAGCAATCTATCCAAGATTGTGCAGCATGGATATCACCAGTGTGAATGATTTAATGTGTGTGTGTGTGTGTGTGTGTGTGGTTTTCCACCTGCCGGCAGAGGGACGCGCTGAGGCCACTGTAGAGAGCCAGATAACCTTCTCTCCTCACCACATTAACAGTCATCCCGATCATCCTCACCCTCACCTCCTGCTGCGTCTGTAAGTGCACCTGGAAATGACCACATGGAAGCAGCAAAGAGGGTCGGTCGCACTTTTACTGAGGGCAACAACCGCCTGCACATGTGTGTGTGTGTGTGTGTGTGTGTGTGTGTGTAAGGTGACAGTAGATATCAACAAGAAAAAGTCTCTCCCTGTCTTAAGCAGGTGCCATCAAGCAAACACAAACGGTTCTTAGCATTGATATTCACACTGAGTGGTAACATCGCCACAAACAGTCAGTCAGCGAGCTGAATTAAAGAAAAGCAACTCAATAGCTGGATAATAGCTGCAGGAAATACAAAACTGAACCAGCAGGCCTGTGCTAAAGATGTTTCTGTCATTATTTTGTGCACTTCAAAGCATCCAAACAAGCCTATTGATTGTCATAATCAAGGCCATTTAGGAAATTGGGCAAATTGAATCAGTGCTGCCCATAAAAAAGCTAGCTATTTCCAAAGTCAGTGTCAACAGGAAAAGAGAGCATAATAAACCCCCAAAGAACATAATTTTATTAACATTTTCCACAATGCAATCCAGAGGCACATGTGAGAAACACTCCAGACAGATCAATGAGGCCTAACTGGATCGTTATCTTAATTTCTTAAAGGAAAAATTGTGCTACAGTGGTGATTGAATTAAAAATCAATTAGCTTTATATTTTACCTTAATTAAATCCAGTGGATGTGTTAAACAGGCGGCTGCGCTGGAGGAGAGTCCACCAAAATACCAACGAGAAGTGCAATTCTCCTTCATGTTGTTCGTGAAACAAAGTCCAAAGGAAGAAGGCAAAGTGTCGGCTTCTCAAAGGTTGCTGGAACAACTTTGTCCAAGGGTGCATCCTTTTCTCTCAACACAGCCGCCGATGGTCGGACACCGTTCAGTGTCCTTTATGTCAATCTGTGTTGTCTTTGTCTCTCAGAAAGAGCTGGACGTTTTGGATTAACATGTGGCTGAACTTGTCCAGTGGAGTAAGTGCGGAGCCCTTCGTACTTACTCCATCTTTCTGTGCCATGAAAGGGGTCGCAGCTGGTTTGTGGGACGTGGACGTGACTAATACAAAAATAGTAAGTCAGCTCGACCGCTGCTGCAGTTTTGTGACTGTGGTATGCCAGCATCCCAGGATTCAACTAACACGGATCAAAGGTCATGTAGTTCAAACAAATATTTGTCAAGAATAGACGCTGCCTTCAGTCTCAGGGTCAAGGATCACGAGGTCAAAAACATTTTGCATGTCTTCACTTTTATTCAGTTAACAACATTCAACAGCAGTTTGTACCACTGTTAATAAGTTATCTTTTCTGGAAGTCTCTAAAGCCCTCTAAAGTGTCTGTTTTGTTTCTGAAGCATGACATGATTTTAAATGAGCAGCGCAGCAGTGGTATGAATGGGCCGCCTGGCACTGCACTGTGTGTGCTGACTCAGAGGGAGGGGAACTCATGACAGATGACAGAAACGGTAACTGGATACGCACTCCGAGTCCGACACATGCAGACACGTGTAATGGCACCCAGTGATTGTTAGTATTCTGAGTCGGGTTTCTGTCCTGTGTCTGGCTGTCATTAGTCCTAGACAATCAAAGAGAATAATACATATCTTGAAGTTTTATCAATTTATCTGCACACAAATCTGATGATGAGTCTGAAACCTGAGTTGCCTAATTTGATATTCTGCATCTTTTGGATTTCGCTGGAGTGAAATGCCAAATAGCCCCCTATATTGATGTTTCGTTAAATTACCTGCACACATTGCATCTAGTTTTACATGCAGTTTAATTTTTGTCCGTTATTTATTTATTTTTTTTTATCTCAGTTAAACTTGTAATTGGATTTGATTTCATGTGCTGCCTTCCTGCAGTGGTCCAAGTTACTGTCTCAACACTACAAAGCAGCCTGAAACCATCATCAGTAACACAGCAGGGTTCCCTTTTCAGCACATTATTCTCCAGGACAATTTTCCAGGACCCTGGCTGGCTTAGAGTTTGCTCAGTGAGGTAATTGGATGACAAGCCATCTATGACACATGCCCTTCATGTGCCATGCGTCCTCCTCGTGTTACATCTCCTACACATCGTCTTCATCAGTCTCTGTTCTTTCTCTCCTCTACCATATCTTGGCGTTATGCAAGGTGACATAGACATAACAATAGGCCTTTTTCTCGCAGAAGACATTTTGAAATGTCACAGTAGGAAAAGCACAGGTGTAAATAATAAAATAAATGACGGCTGAATTCCATTTAGCTGCTTCAGTTTCAGGGTCCTGGACACGGAGCCATCGTTAATGTTATTACTAACACCAGAGCTTTTCCTACCATGACAAGTCAAAATGTCTGCTGTGCTATACGGTTTCAAATAACATCATATTTAACTGAGTTAAAGGAGAAAAACAAAAACATTTTCAAGTATTTTCTACCACATCCTGAGGTGTAGACCTTTTTACACCTCCTGATGACTGATTCACATCTTCCCCCTGGTTTTAAAGGTACTTTCCTCCTCACTCCTCCTCATTTACATAGTTAAAAGCCAATGACAAAAGCAAAATTGAGGGGAAAAAAGCAAAACTATTTAATTCAATTTGAATTGTCTTAAGATGCTTTCTTTTTTTCCCAACTGCATTACTAAATTTTCATTTAATTTGAGCATTTCCGTTAATGCTCTTCTACATTTTCCCATTTGCATTTTTCATGTGAGGATTTTTTTTATTTTCACTTTCCTTTTTCAAGTTACCAGTTCATATACTGTCATTTCAATATCAAAATGTACTTGACTATTTCTTTTCTGTGTAATATTCATGGTGTTTATTGTCCCTGAGGGCAGAATAAATGTATGCTCTTGTTTCGTTTTTCGATTTTCTCCGTTAATATTTTTTTCTGGGCAAATGATCCGCCTTGTACGATAACGTTTTTGAAAAGGCACTTCAACAGGCTCTTCAGTGTGCATCTGAAAAACGAAGGTAATTCAGCACCAGTCTGAAATTTCTCCTGGTTTCTGCTGTCACAGTCTCTTGAGGGACTTGACTGATGTGCGTACCACACATGGCATTCAATTCAGCCTGAGAGTTTTGCTGCATGTCATCTCCTCCTCACTCCTATCCATCTATCATTCTCTTTCTCAGCTGCCTTGCAATTTAGGCAAAACCAAGCGATGAAACCTCAAAAAGGGAACAGCTTTAGTAAATGCACGGGATGCAGAAGGTGGCACGCTGCTTTCTGAAAGTCTTTCAGTGATCTTCTAACATTTTTTCCAGGCACAGAACCTCTAACAAAAATGTAACATTTTTGTTGCTTTGGTAAAATCCTCAAGAACGGGTTGAGGTCCATATTTACATCTAAATTAATGAATCAAAGCACAATAAATACAGTAGCCTGCAGTTACTAGTTAATAGGCACTCAATCTGTTTCCAACCAGTCTCCTGATTAGCTCATTCAATGTTACCTTGCACCTTGATGTAATCTTAAAGAGTACCAAAAATAAGATTCTCACATCATTGTAAATGAATGTAGGTGTAAATGAGGTGGATGGAAGAATTTATGTGTATTTTAAACACAGGTAAAATGAGCCCTGGGTTTATTTTGAATCTATTCTCATATGGACTACTGATGAAACTTAAATGTAACCCTATGTTCCTATGTGGACCTAATAATTTAATCCTATTAGCCTACTTAAAAAAATAGGAAATACAACCCCCTCCAGATAAAGTAGTGCCACAGCAAACGCAAAGGCTGAAACCATGCAGGGCTTTCTAAATGTCTCCTGTCGCAATAAATACACCCCAGGCCGACCACAGATTCCCCTTTGACCTCCTGAACCAGCATTCAAAAGATATTTATTAAAAGATTAACTGCAATGACTTAATCAGCATGAGTTATCCGACGGATGCACACCAGAAATTCTATTTAACAAAAAAAAAAAAAAAAAAAAAAAAAAAAAAAGAGGATGACAAATAGTAAATAAACTGGCT